>MU227092.1:654912-683841 GCA_018584345.1 Thuja plicata | reverse complement strand
TAAGGTAGATATATAAGGTATATCTATGTTTGTGTCAGATCTTGTAATTGCCTTCAGTTGTTGTCCTCAATCATGATGTTTTAAAACCATTTATATATGACTCCATGCCCTAGGATTGAGCACTGGTATATTTTTGTTCAGTGAGATGACTATCATCATTTAAATCAAAATCTTTACTTTCAGTTCAGTCTGTTTCAGTAAAAGTTACAGTGAACATTTCCTATAATTCCACCAATAGCAAGCTTGAATAATTTAGTGATTTCATTATTCTAAGTTGTTAAGGGTATTCCTGCCCGAGTTTGTGGAGCTCAAAGTGCAGAAGGTTTCAAAACCTTGTTTCTGTTATTCTATTCTATGCTGAATCAGTGTTAGGGATAAATAGAGTGAACCCTCAGAGAGTATTTTTATATCAGCAAGAAAAGGGAACAACATGTCCAGTGACATTTCTGATGATAAACCCATCGTTCGTATAGCATCGCCATAAAAAATGGGTGTAAAAAATGTAGCATCCCCTACAGTTACCAATGACATTTTTGATGGTAGACACATTGTTAGTATAGCATCATCATCGAAAATGGGTGTAAAAAATGTAGCTTTCCCGACGATTGTCTAGTGACATTTCTGACAGTAAGATCTTAAGTAGTATAGCATCATCGTAAAAATTGGGTGTAAAAAATGTAGCTTTCCCGATGGTTGTCTAGTGACATTTCTGATGGTATACCCATCAGTAGTATAGCATCATCATTGAAAATGTGCATAAAAAATAGAGCATCACCAACGGTTATCCAACATTGCTTCCGACAGTAATCCCGTTGGTAGTATAGCATTGCCATCGCAAAGGGGTGTCAAAAATGTAGTATCTCTGACAGTTATCCAGTATCTTTTTCGATGGTAATCCCGTCGGTAGTATAGCATCCCCATCAAAAATTGGTGTCAAAAGTGTACAATTAGTGTCAAAATTTTGATGGGTATGATAAAGTATGTTGAAAAGGGTATCAAAAACCATAGAGAGTTTGTCTGGTGCTTTAGAAAGTAGGAACGCCATTACGTCTAGTAGACAGTTTGGAGAATTTGGGTGTTGGGTGTTGCTTGTGAGCCCAAAACTTGTTGAAACCTCTTTAACCCACCTTTTATAGACCTAAGACATCCAACTTGGTCTTTAGGATGGTTTTTGAGGAATTTGTGAAACATTTTCTATTTGGAGAGTTTGGGAAACCTTGTATTTCCCTTATAAGTCTAACCTAGATTGATTTGATGCCCACCATATTTACCACTCTGCATCACTTAGTGTCTCAATCTTCCGTTCACTCCATAATTTCATTATGCAATGAGTCGGGTAATGATCCTGTGCAAATGACGCCTCTTACCATACTAGCAATACTCATTACCTGACTCATTGCGTAATGAAATTGTGGAGTGAACGAAAGATTGAGATACTAAGTGATGTGGAGTGGTCAATGTGGTGGGAATCAAATCAATATAGGTTAGACTTATAAGGGAAATACAAGGTTCCCCAAAATCTCCAAATAGCATATGTTTCACAAACTCCTCAAACACCTTCCCAATGACCAAGGTGAATGTCTTAAGTCTATAAAAGGTGGGTTAAAGAGGTTTCAACGAGTTTTGGGATCACAAGAAACACCCAATACCGAACACCCAAATTCTCCAAATTGTCTACTAGACCTAATAGATTTCCCAGTAGCTCTCTAGCGACACAAATGTGAAGTTTTCTTACAACTTTTTCAAAGCACCAGAAAAACTCTCTAAGGTTTTTGATACCCTTTTCAGCATACTTTAACTTGACTTGAAGAATAATTGACATGAGTTGAAGAATAATACATTAATTACCTCTACAATGGATCCATCAGTTGAACCTTGCATACTCAATTATCATATCCATTTAGCCAAACTCTATAGATAATCCTGTCTATTGAACTCGGAGCCCTGCATTTTTGCTTGGTAACAATGAAGAAATGGTTCCCTTAAAGATAAAGAAGGCTCCAGGTACTTATTCATTGCTAGAACGTTCTGTATCTTTAAGGCAAACCAATTCTTTGTCGCTCACCATAAATTCTTCATCTTCTCTTTCCATGTATCAAGCAATGAACATTGGTGGCTGCATTCAACATCATACTATTTCATTATTGATATTCAGATTTGTTAAAGATAAATTTTGAAGTTATCCTGCAATCAAGAAAGAAGAAAATTATCAACTATTGCATTAGTCCGCTATAAATTTAATTACTTTTACATGGTATCAGAGATAGGTTAAGAAGATTCAAATGATGGAGTCCACCTTGGGTCGCCTGATACATGAACATTGGTGATGGCGAGTGTATCAATGGGAAATGAATATATTCATATATCAATGTATTCATTGCAACAAGTTATCATCATGATCATTGTGATGCACATATGAATCGGTCAAGGATATATATAAGAAGTGGATTAATGGTTGATAGCAACATACCAAAAGTAACACTAACAAGTAAATATAACAGAAAATCATCCAAATGACCTATAAGTTTGGACTATTTTGGTAAAAATATTTTCATTTTATCAAGGGTATCTGACTATTATGATAGGATGGTGAGTTTTGTAAATAGAAGAAAGAGAACCAAGTCTATAAATGACAACGAATTCATCATAAAAAAATAGTAGTTTTGAGGTGTGAGTTCCAAATGTATGAGAGGAAAAGGTTGAGAAACAATTATGAATATTTGAACTTCAGTCTTTTGTTTAAAAAGAAGTTGTTTGTAGCAAAAGAGAAGTATTTACAATGGAAAGGACAATGAGGTGTAAAAAATATAGTGGTAAAGAAAGACAATGAGCAGCACTATTAAGATTAGGAAGGTACTGATTTTCAGTATTATCATGTATTTCCAAAATAAGGATGAGAAGAAAGGAAAGTCCCATGATTTCATGGAAAATAATACAAATACAGTGCTTTCAAAAGATGAAAAATAAGTGAATTTATCATATGAAATGATGGACATGGTCAACAAGACTGAAGTATATCTCAGTTTTAAATAGCCAGGTCCATCATTTACATGAATACTAAGTTCAACTCTATGCCAATGATATGAAGTATGATAAAAATAGGAAACATCTTCTAGTCATATTTAAAGCCAAAGATCATGAATTATATCCAAAATGTGAGCAGAAATCAAGAGTGTATGTCATGAGAGTAACATTCAATGGCACCCCATAGAGATCATGGTCGTGATAGTGTTGCTAAAAGACATTAAAGTGATAGTCCAAAGGTAGTAAGGAAAAAATTATTTGTTAAAAGAAGAGGTATTTTAGAAGTCAAGAGGTTTTCTTGAGACAATGTGTGTGATGAACTCAAAATAGTTAAAGGAAAACATTGAGGTCATCATGCATTTTTTCCAACAAAAGATATAATTTTTGAAATGAAATATAACTTGGACTTTGATACATTAAAATGGAGCTAGTGTTCTTTCCATCTTATGTGTTTGGAGTTCAACATGTTCCAACGTTTTAGTCTTATATAACATAGTGATAAAACAACCATATATAACTTAAGGGAGATTAGGATAATTAATCTCCAAGACCTGTATAAATTGAAAGAGAATTAAATGTACTAATAAAATTCATACTTTCATAATTTTCCAACGGTGAACTTGTGAGTGACTGGTGCAGGAGCACCAAGGTCAAGCACAAGGGCCTAGAGGAACACTAGGGTCACTAATAGATCCTAGGGGGAGTGAAGGACAACATGACCTTGTTGGGTCATTTGACATTGTAATAAGACCATGTTTGGTAATTTTATTATGTTTTGATAATGTTTTGCTAAGTATGTTATATTATTAAGGAAATACCCATATTTTAAAAAAAGAATGTTATATTATTTATTCATAAGTGTAAAATAATATTTTCCATAGAAGTCATGAGAATGAATAAACAATACACTATGAAAAATAAGTATACATTTAAATAAATGACATATAAAAAGAGGAGGGTACTTGTCATTTTCAGATGAATGACGAATTACATGGTTGCATGGTTGAATCTTTATCTCCTTAGCTCTGGAAGTTGTCTTGCCATGTCCAAGTGCCTGCATGATGAAAGAGAATTTTGTTAGAGCTCAAGGATCCCCATCAATCTATATGTGAAATTAGTAAATGCATAATCATCTTTCATAATGTATCAAATCATACTGGTGAACATAAAATAAATCAGCACTTAATGTTTTTTTATGTAATGAGTTTGTTCAATGTGTATGTTTAGGTATCATTATTCATTATTGAAGATCTTAAGTTGATATCATAAGCATTGAAACATGTGGGATAAAATGGGCTCGAACAAGGGTTGAGCCTAGTATGTTGTTATTGGAATATTGTTGATCATGACAAGGTGTACAATCCTTGCATCAAACATGCCATTATAGTCCTATCAGGGAGACACATATCATCCATAATAATGAATCATCATGTTTCACTATTACAAAGATGTATTTCCTCAATGGGACTATGGTGACATGGGTGATGTTGTCACCCTATCATGGTTAACAAGGTTCTCAGATGATCAATATTATCATACAAATGACAAACAAAGGACAATCACAGTGAAATGAGACGAATGGAAATGCTAATTTCGAAACCATAAGCATGGTTTCAAATGACAAAGATGGAGCAATCAGGGACACCAAGAGGAAACTATAGGGGACACCAAGAGGCAACTACATAATAATTGTTGCTATAGGACAACATACTTCTACATGATTACAATATTTAGCTGCAGTTAATATGTCAATCAAGACAATCACAAATATAATGGTAATGATATCAAACAATGATCAAGTGCATGGATCTAAAAGAGAAACCATGCAAAAGTACTCAACATCAAAGTTGCATGATAGACATTGTCAAAACAACAAGAGAACACAATGAGAAGATTTTTCCAAGAAAATGGTATGAATTATCAAAGAACAATGTTGTCTTGGTAATAATTTGATTAAGATGCAAGTACAATCAAATACATGAAAGAGATAGGGATATCATATTAAGAGCAATAGTGCATAAGAAAAGGTGTGAGGAGGCAGTACATGGTGCCTTTCAGTTAAAAGATCAAAACATTGTCAACAATGTCAAACAAGATAATGAAATGCTCAGGAGTACTAAAATGGTGACTAAAATGTTCAAAATAATTTTAATGCATCTCAACAGTGAAGTAAATTGCACCATGGATATGACAGTGTCAAATGCTTACAACATGGTCATGAAGATACAAAGAAAACTATTTAAAGTGGATAAATTCTTAAAGGTTAGTGTAAAAGATAGAGAAATATACATTCAGCAAGTTGCAATCAGATTAGTGAGAGATAATGATAATGCAATCATGTATGATAAAGAAATTACAGAGCATGATAGAGAACATCAGAGCTAGATCTATGAACCTTGGTGGAAACAAAGGCCATAAAATGTTAAGATGATGTTGTAGCACAATGTGACAAGTGTCATAAACAATCATGTTCAAACATGAAAGAGAAATTATCTTGAGAACATGGACATGCCATGAGTGTGATTTCAAAGAAATATTATGCATAGTGACTTTAATGCATGGACACAAGCACAAAATACCATGACAATGAAGTTAAAGGGAACTAATGAAGTACAGTGGTAGTGATCCATGGATGTGTAAAGGACAATATATACATATTCTATAAAAAAAAGAAACAATAGCACAAGGTTCTCATCAAAGATGTACAAAGGTAATCATGTCAATACAGAAAATCATAAACCATAAAGACAGTTAAAATGCAGTTAGAACAAAGCATAAGGACATGGTCAGAAAAAGAATATAAACAATCATTTTCAAGGTGAATAACAGCGACATAAAGATGATTCTTGATGACAATTTGTTATATAATGAAAATGAAATGAAATAATAACATGTTGAGACCATTACTATGCTATCATAAAAAGGTCAATACAATAAATTTTATAGCAACCAAGTAACAATTTTGATATGTGAACAGAGAATAGTTAATGGTCATAAATAGTCAAGGGTTTATGAGCTATAAAGAGCGAGGGACATGTTTTTATAAAGGTGTCAGTGAATATGATGAAAGAACAAGAAAAAATTCAAACATTGTTAAATGTCCATGGAAGTGCAAAGGATAGAATGGTAAATATTTTAAACAACGAAAAGCCACAACTTGTTAAGTAAGGAGTGAAACCCTCAAGACCTAGGTTGTTGTTATAGAAAACTGCAATCAATACAATACGGGCAATATATCTCAATGCATAGAATATAAATCATGGTTTTGCAAAGCTAAGAAACCTCTCGAAAGGCATCAAAATCAAAGCACATTTGTAGGTCATAGCATTGCAAAGACAAAACAATTATTTAAATGATGTTATAACAATGTTCCACCATGAAATGAAAGACTAATCAAACAAAGCTAAATGACGATGCAAGAACAATGAATATGCCATGATAGAATATGCATAAAAGTCACCATGGTATTTGAACATTTGACCATGTTTTGTCATGAAAACATGGGGATAATTAGGATTTAAAGAAGAAATGAGGTTCAAGTAGTGTTAAGCTCAATGATGCAACTAGGAGCAGTCATAACATTATGAAGAGAGAATACCACTGCATTGATATAGATAGCATAAAATTAGCAAAATGGTCACTGTCAATACAAACAAAATCATAAAACATTGTAAAAGTTAGTGAGTTTTGTAACTACAATGCCCACATTTAAGATACTAGATTGGACATTACACATCATACTTATCCTACACCAAACTTAACTATTTTATTATTGTATAGTCAAAAAATGGAAGCACTTCCATTTTGACCGGTTTAGCCCTCAGAGTAAGTGGTTTGGGGTCATATCAAACACCTTGAATGGGTCTTTGACTTGGATATGGATTTTCCCCCTGTTCTTCCCTATTTTCCACTTCTCTCCGACCTATTTCTGGCACTCTGATCTGCAAATTTGAGTTTCTTGACCTCAGGGTCAAGGTCAACCTTCTGGGTCAAGGTCGACCTTCTGGGTCAAGGTCAACCTTGACCCTAACCTAGGTAAAGGTAGAAATTGACCCTAACCTGGGTCATATTTGACCCCGACCCCAACCTAGGGTCCAAATTTCAACTTTCTGGGGTTTCTGGATGTCGGGCTTCGGAAAGATTTAATTCCCACTTCCCGGTCGGCTGTTTCAATCTCCGAAGTAAGGAATCTTGAAATTATATTTAATATAGGTCCACTTATATGGGTATAGGTCTAATTGGAATTTAATTCTCCTATGTAGGCCTCTCTAGAAGATTGTGCCCTGGATTTGTATATAAGGAAGCCTTCTCCTCTCATTTTCTCTAACTATCTAAGACTTGAAAAGACATACACATGAAAGAACATGATCACTTATGCACATGAAGGATAATATATTGAAGTAATCATCTAATTTCAAGCATTCAATCATTCAATCACATTCAAGCATTCAATTCATCAAGGAGATCCATTGGTAGCCATTGAAGGATTCAAGCTCTATGGAGCCCTCTTGTTGAAGATTTCTCCATCCACATCCATGCAAGCCTCTTCCTATTCCAAGATCCATTCAAGCTTGATGTTGAAGATCTATAAGAAATTGATTTGATACATCCTACATCCCACATTCTACATTCTACATTCATTTGGCGCATACATACTTGTAGATCCAAGGATTTGAATCCTCCACAAGGGTTTCTATACAAGTAAGGTGAATTTATTTATTTACTTTGTTTATTTATGCAATTTCAATTATAATTTAAGGTTAATTCCAAAACTGGGGTTTGACCAAGGAA
Organism: Thuja plicata; assembly: GCA_018584345.1. NCBI lineage: Eukaryota > Viridiplantae > Streptophyta > Pinopsida > Cupressales > Cupressaceae > Thuja > Thuja plicata. The sequence continues at coordinate 676,026 of MU227092.1, read as the reverse complement.
AAACCCTCCCCCCAACAAACAAAACCATTTTTCTTGTAGGTACAAGTACAAGACATCGAATTTAAGAGTAGATTTGGATACCCTTTTCGACCAACTTTTGGGATCGACAAACAGATTTTTCGTCGGAGCAGGGAAAGTCAAGGTCAACATTTTGGGGTAAAATTGCACCCCCACATTTGGGTCAAGGTCAACCTGACTCGAAAAAGGAAAATATTTATGGGTTTTATCCGTCTCTGTGTTTCTGTTCCAGATCCGGTTGCAGAATTTCCCGAAACTTGACACAGACATTAGAAAATAGAATTTTCTAGATTTGCTATATTTTGAGGTTAGTACTTGCCTTCCATTGATTTAAATTAAGGTTTTAATAAATTCAAATCTATTACATACTCTTCATCTATAATTTGGTAATTTTAGGCTTTCTTCTTTCTTCGTATTTCTGATCGATTGAGGCATTTGTGCATTAACCATTTTCTTATGGTTGGTCAAAGTGGATCTTTCCTTTGTGAAATTTGGGGCTAGGAGGAGAATATTATCTTCCCCCAAAACCTTTATATACAAAAAACACACCACATTTCTTCCTACACATACATCTTACAAATCCATCTTTACCATCCTCCATATTTACCTTCTTCTTTATACATCATTCTTCCAATTACATCTTTTTATATCTTACATTTTGGTGAACCCGCGATAGACAAATTTTTATTTTTGGTGTTAGATTTACATTTCATGTTATATCTTGCATGCATATTATATTAGCCTTCTTTTATGTTCTTGCATTTACATTTTCTTAGTTTAGTTCATTTACATTGCATTGGTGTATGAGCTTTACTACCTCTAGTCCTACCTATAATATCCCAGTTAGAAGAAGTTGCAGACTTATGGGTTCCTTTGATCCTGATTCTTCCTCTCCTTTCCTTAGGATCTCAGATGATAATTTGATCACTCATGATTCCAATCCTTTTACAAAGCATAACTCTTCTCACTCATCTTACGATAAGGATGATTCTTTAAGAGTTCCTCCAGAACAAGTCCAAAAACTATCAACTGAACTTGATAAAATGGGAAATTGGCTTATTCAAGAAAACCATAATCAAGATTCTATTCAATCTATTGAAGCTCTTAAGAAATTCCTTCGTGATAGTGATCAAGGTGTTAATCTCTCGCGTGATATTACTCATCTTGTGCATTTAAATGTTAAAACTTTAGCTCAAGAAGCTCAATATTTGGGATTTACTCCTCCTGTCACTAGTGTGGAACCTTATTCTGTTCCTTTACCTGGAAATCCTACTTATACTCCTCCTTTAGTGACTACATCTGTTACATTTTCCAATCCTCTAGCTTCAAATCTTCCACTTCCATCTCTTCCTATGAGTGTTCCACCGATATCTTTACCTACCTCACAACCTTCATACCATAGTGTTCCTTTTACTTATTCCAATCCTCTTCCAACTATGGTCCCAAGTGTTCCACCAGTTGTGTCTTCTATTCCCGCTGCTTCCTACACTTTTCCTAGTGTTCCTAATGTTTCTATGCCCCCTAGTTCTTTTAATGATTCCACAATCATTAGTCTAACTCAAACTGTGTCCTCTTTACAACAACAACTTGCATCCTTAACTCAATCCAAGTTAAGTATTCCTACATGTGACATGGGTAGCCCTTTATCCCTAAAAATTATTCATGCTCCTGTCCCTTAGCAAGTCAATATGCCCCGCCTTGAGAATTACAATGGCAAGGGAGATCCTGTCACTCATGTTAAAACATTTCAAATCCTTTGTAGTGACTATGCTCATGACCATAGGATTTTAGCCAAGTTGTTTTCTAGAAATTTTTTTTGATAAGGCCTTGCAATGGTATTATTCCTTGCCTCATTATTCTATTGATTCTTTTCCAAAACTTGCTAATATATTTATCTAACAATTCCAAAATAACAATGGTCCGCAAGTGTCCTTCACTAATTTTATGCATTGTAAACAAAATACTAAGAAAAATTGACTGAATTTATTGGTAGATTTAAGCATTTGTATGCTCAAATTTCTTATCATGTTCTTGATATTGATATTTAGCATATGTTTATTTCAAATTTGCAAAATGATATTAGAGATAAGATTCTGCTTACTAAATTTACCTCTTTTCAACAACTTTGTGTAGCGCTTCATCATTATCAATTACAAGTGAGTCAATTTGAGAGCAACACTCCAATAGATCCTATTCTAGTTGATAAGAGTGATGCTGCTCCTAATCCCAACAAGTTTTAGAAACCTAACAACTATGTCAAGATAAATAAACAAGCAAATGCAGTTGTTGGTCACGTTGTTGTTGCATCCAACAATGTCGCTTCTACATCCACTGCTTTTCATTTAAATCATACATTTAATCCTCTTTCTGAATCTTTATATTCTATTATGAGTAAGTTGTTGACTAATAATATGATTACTTTGCCTCATATTTGAACTCTTCTTCCTACTACGATGGAATCAAAATCCTTTGATCCCAAAGCCTTTTGTCAATACCATCGTCAGAATGGCCATGATTCTGAGAAGTATTATTCTCTAAAACATAAGGTTCAAGACTTAATTGATTCTACTGCTTTATCTATTGATAATTTTGATGGTAGTGGGAACAAATATGTCTCTCGTCCTAATCAAAACCTCCAAATCTATATGAATCCTTTGCCTACACATGATACTAATACCATTATTCAGCCATCTTTTGTGGATATTGCTTATGATTCAAAGATGGATGATCTCAATCATATTGTTAACCACGTGGAGCATGTTGTTTTGTCTCAAACTGTATCTCCACCCCAGCCTCAATCTCAACCTCCTATTCAAGTTCCTCCATCTCAACCTCAACTTCAAGTTCCACCTCAACCTAAACCAAAACCTCAATCTAAACCTTCAAAACAACCTAAGGATAAAAGACCTTGGGAAATCTCGATCACCTTTGATGATTCTGAGACCATTAAAGCTTCTGATGGTCCCCTCTATATTTATGCTAGGATTTCCAAGATACCTACGCGTGCTTGTCTTGTTGATCCTACTTCCTTAGTCAATGTAATCACTGAAGAAAACCTTTTTATGAAGAACTTACAACATGATTATTATGATACATCTGATGTGTGGATCCAAAATTCTAATGGTTTTCTCTATCCATCATTTGGTTCTATTAACTTACCTGTTGAACTTTGTGGTAAAGTTGTGGACAATACCTTCATTGTTGTCCCTATTTCTGATCAATTTCAAGTTAATCTTGTTTTGCCTTGGTTGACTACCATGCATGTCATTGCTTGTCCTATCCATAAGAGTATTAAGTTCATTCATGACGAAGAAGTGAAAATGATTAATCATAGTTTATATCAACCTTTTAATCCTAGGGATTGTGCTACCCTTGAATTATTTTGGCCTTCATTACCTAAATCATGTTCTTCTCGATCTGATAACCTTTTTTTCTCATATCAAGCCTATAAACATCGCAAGATTCTTGAGTTAAGCATGCCTAGGATGGATCTTAACTATGGTATTTTTCCTACTCCTTCCATACCTCCTTTATCCATTGCTTCTAGTTCTGTTAATCAAACTCCTAGTGTTTCTTTTTAGTCTACTGAGAGTCCTACTAATCCTCCTATAGAACCTTTGAAGGAACCGGTTGTTGTTCCTCCTAGTTCTCAACATATTTCAAACAAGACAAAATATAACAAATATGCCAATGAACGTCGTAAGAAGCGTCGGGCTCAAGCTAGGGCTTGTGCCTCTGTTCTTCAAAATTCTTTACCTTCTTTTGACCAGCCTATGCCTAATGTGTTGGAGGAAGTTAATGTTCATAATGATGTTAAGATGAATGATTATGATGATTCTATTCGCATCTTAGATTCTATTTTGATTAATCTTGATGGAGAAGATACTCTTGATGATCCTATTGATGCTAATTATGAATATGAGACTATTGATCTTGAAACTAATTTACCTCATATGGTTTCCACACAATTGATAATTACACATAGTATCAAACATCACGATTCTCAAGAGGATCCTTGTTTGGAACTGGCTATTATTCCTACCGTGTTGGATATAGTCCCTCTTGCGAGTTGACCACATTCCCTAAATGATATAAACCGAGATGGGGAGAGTAGGTGGTGCACTTGATTGGATTTTCCTTCATGGTAGCATTTTATGTGTTTGTCTATTGTATTGTGCTTCTCTCGTAATGTGTTTGCTAAATGTTTGTTAGATTCTTTTATATGACCCATGTTACTTTGTTAGTACAAGGTGATATAAGAATCAAATCTGTTATACTATTCCTCTATATGTATCTCTATTATTCTATATATTGTTTTCATGTTATGTTGTACCTATGCTATTGTTCATAAATGTTTTCCTTGTGTAGTCCTCTTGGATTTGTGACGTGGTAGCACTGATTCTTTTTGGTCTCAACGTTGTGGCCCAAAAAGACTCTTCTTCGTAACTCTTGCATTTTCTTTCCTGCATTGTGATTGTAGTTCCACTTTCTTTGGGGAATGATTTCAATTCATTTGTAATAATTTAATATTATATATACATATTACCTTATGATTATACTGACCCCATGGTAGGTAGATCCCTTCTGTGCTCTCTATATGTTTATGTGGTATTTCCCTTGATTTGTCTTTGCTTGGGGGCATCTCGTAGTGGAAATGTAATCAGTGGAGTTGTTTATGTTTCCATTAAAGCCATTGCTCATGTTAAAGTGTTAGAAATGACTTTAATGTGGGGGCATACACTCTACTCACTTTTTTGCACACACGCACTTTCAAAATATTTTAAAAACTTAAAACCTTTTTCTCCCTTTATAGATTAGAGACTAATCCTTAAAGCATGGATTTTTATCTCATAAGATCTCTTGATCCCTCTAGTTTCAATTTACAATGTTTTGATCCCTTAAGGTCAGAAGGTGTCGTTAAGACTGAATCTCTCTATGTTTTGACTTTTCTCTTGTGGATTAAAATATTCCTAAGGGTAAAACCTTGATGGGTTGACTAGTGAGTATCCACATTCAAGAGGTGGTTCAACTTCATCTCTTTCTCTTTCTCTTTGACTGGTGATGTATGTCCTATTGTAATCTTTGGGTTGAAAAAGACTTAAGTCCCTGGGGGCTTGAGGATTCCTTTGTCCCTTTTGATTTCAATAAGATTATCTTTTCTTTATGATCTCCTTTACCAAGAGTTTGCATCGAGTCCATACTCTTGCTAAAGTGGGGGCTAAATGTATAGTTGGAAAATGGAAGCACTTCTATTTTTACTGGTTTATCCCTCTGAGTAAGTGGTTTTGGGTCATGTCAAATGCCTTGAATGGGTCTTTGACTTGGATCTGGATTTTCCCCCTGTTCTGCCCTATTTTCCACTTCTCTTCGGCCTGTTTCTGGCACCCTGATCTGCTAATTTGAGTTTCTTGACCTCAAGGTCAAGCTTGACCTTCTGGGTCAAGGTCAACCTCAACCCTGACCTAGGTCATAGTCGACCTCAACCTTGACCCGGGGTCCAAATTTCAAGTTTTCGAGGTTTCCAGATGTCAAGCTTTGGAAAGATTTAATTCCCGCTTCTGGGTCGACTATTTTGGTCTTTGAAGTAACGAATATTGAAATTATATTTAATATAGGTCCAATTCTAGGGGTATAGGTCTAATTGGAATTTAATTCTCCTATGTAGGCCTCTCTAGAAGATTGCGCCCTAGATTTGTATATAAGGAAGCCTTATCCTCTCATTTTCTCTAACTATCTAAGAATTGAAAAGACATACACATGAAAGAACATGATCACTTATGCACATGAAGGATAATCTATTGAAGCAACCATCTCATTTCAAGCATTCAAGCACATTCAAGCATTCAATTCATCAAGGAGATCCATTGGTAGCTATTGAAGGATTCAAGCTCTATGGAGCCCTCTTGTTGAAGATTTCTCCATCCACATCCATGCAAGCCTCTTCCTATTCCAAGATCCATTCAAGATTGGTGTTTAAGGTCTACAAGCAATTGATTTGAGACATCCTACATCCTACATCCTAAATCCTACATTCTACATTCTACATTCATTTGGTGCATACATACTTGTGGATCCAAGGATTCGAATCCTCCACAAGGGTTTCTATACAAGCAAGGTGAATTTGTTTATTTACTTTGTTTATTTATGTAATTTCAATTATACTTTAAGGTTAATTCAAAAATCAAGGTTTGACCAAGGCAAACCCCTCCCCCACAACAAAAAAAAAACCATTTTTCTTGCAGGTACAGGTACATGACAATGAATTTAAGAGCAGATTTGGATACCCTTTTTGGCCAACTTTCAAGATTCGTGTACAAATTTTCCGTCAGAGCAGGGCAGGTCAAGGTCAACATTTTGGGGTACAATTTCACCCCTGCATTTGGGTCAAGGTCTACTTGACTCAGAAAAGGAAAATATTTCTGGGTTTTGTCTGTCTCTGTGTTTCTATTCCAGATCCGGTTGTAGAATTTCCAAAAACCTGACATAGACACCAAAAAACAAACTTTTACAAATCTTCTATATTTTGAGGTTAGTACTTGGCTTCCATTCATTTCAATTAAGGTTTTAATAAATTCAAATCTATTACATATTCTTCATCCATAATTTGAGAATTTAAGGCTTTCTTCTTTCTTCTTATTTCTGATCGATTGAGGAATTTGTGCATTAACCATTTTCTTATGGTTGATCAAAGTGGATCTTTCCTTTGTCAAATTTGGGGCTAGGAGGAGAATCTTATCTTCCCCCAAAACCTCTAAATACAACACAAACACCACATTTCTTCGTATACATGCATCTTAAAAATCCATCTTTACCATCCTCCATATTTACCTTCTTCTTTATACATCATTCTTCCATTTACATATTTTTATATCTTATAGTTATATATATATTTTTAAATAACATACCATTTTAACTAAACCAACAATTTAAGATCCTACTTGTTATAATGTTTATCTATAATACAAGAAGTAAATGAAATAACTTTAAACAATAGCTTGCCTTAATATTCAAATAACAATCATAACATTTTGTCACATACCTGAGCTTCTCTTCCTCATTTCTATATTGTATTCATCTTGCCCCATCAATTCTTAAACCTACATAGATCTCTACTCAACTCAATGCACAAGATAAGATCCCTCAAAATTGAGATTCACAAGGATAAAGATTATCCATATTAATAACTTAGCTAGATAATTCAGAATGTAGTTGCAAATGGAATATAAAAGAGGGGAAAAGTATATACAAATTAGGAAGAAGTGGAAAGTTCATGGGTGGCACAAAAGTACATGACCTAAGGGCTTGACCTAATGGCTTGGGGGCTCATCAGTGATGGCCTTGCCTATTTAAATCATAGAGACATCGTAGCTGAACAGTTCAATTTTCAACAGTTCAATTAATGCTCATTTCCACTTATTTCCCAATGTTTTATATATCATATGTTTTTATTTTCTCACTCAATAGTTAACATGGAATTCAAACCTCTATAGTTTTCACCTCAAAGTTTTTATATCCTTACATATTTTATTTTTAGATCACATATTTCTAACTACTATACCCTCTAAATTTTAGTAGAGTTTGGTTTTGCTTTTATTTGAGATCCCTTATCTTCTCTTGATGAGTACTTTGACTTTTTTTATTGTAATAAATATTTCTACAACTATCCATAATCTAAATGTACCAATTTCATTAAATTACCAATCAGTGATCACTAACCACCATATAACATTACCCTTCCCTTATATCCATAACATTAAAATAGTTCACAAAGTGAATGTTACAATATGATTTAAATCTTACACTGAACGCTCTCAATATTACTCACATTATTAACATGCTCATATTCAAACAACTAAAATATCATAGATAGAATGAAATTAATGCTAGTTAGTGTTAATATTTGTGGCCTTTTTGGAAAGATAAAAAATGAAACTCTATTATATTGGGACGACTTGCTTTGTGAATATTATAAATAACAAAGAGGGTCGACCTGTTTGATTAATCTATAATTAAATAACCAACTTTCAAGTTGGCATCCTTACCTTGTTGAATGGTCACCTCTTTATGGCATATATAAGAGGGATTATAGTGTGAATTAAATAACATAGAAAACATAATGTGCATGCCTAATTATCACCATAACAAGAAGATAATCAGACTTCTTAATCTGGTCCATAACAGTCACAATTTGGTCCAAAATCACAGTCATTCCTTGGTGATTTATAGCAGACTTGAAGGATGATTTGAAGTAGACTTAAAGGTTGAATTATATCATCTTGAAGCCATCATCAAGGATAAAACTAGGTATTATCTATTCCTTCATTTACTCATATTTTGATAGGGCCCAGATCTTAATTTTTCAGAAGAACATCTATAGATTGCAAACCCTAGGTAGAAATATGAATATATTAATGTTGCCCCACTTTTGGTCCTCGTACCTTTGAGACAAAAGTGGATGTTTAATGTGTAGTAGTGATCTTGAAAGCCTCGTGTAAGTCCTGAGTCTAAGTCTAGCTATCCTCTTAGGATAGGAGGCCTTTATCGGATTTCCCTAAATTGTCTTCTCTTTCGTGAGCCAGGGGGAATCAGTCTTTGAGATCATGTTTCATTGGGTAGGTTAAGTTCCCAAATCCAGTAAAGGTCATGTTTCGAAGGATTCTAACATTGGTTTTACATGCAGTTGAAGTATTTTTCCTTAATCTTTCCCTTTTGTAGCATTGGCAAAAAATTGGTTCTGAGCTTCTCCCTGGCGGAAAATAACATTTAGAGTGCGTTTTCCGCAACTAACAAAATTTAGAGTATCATAGGTCAAGGAAAGTTGATAACAAGAAATTTGGGAATAAGAAAGCTTTGGGCCTTCAGATCAAATCTATTTCAGGCAAAATAAATGATTGAGCGAGGAAGAATTCAAGATGCAGGCTTATTGGCGGAAAAGCAGAAAATGGCTTCTCCGCTACTCCAACAGGTGGGTTTCGACCTGCAGAGTATGTTTTCTGCCAAATCTTTTTATGAAAGAACTTTAAAGAAGAATCAATCTCATGAGTGATCCAGTGCATAAAGAAAGCTGATGAAATCAAGACATTCCATTTTATCATCTCCACGAGCTAAATTTCTCCCTCAACGGATTTTTGAGTAAAGAGCACTCTGAAGGCATTTCTCCTCCAAAGGGGAAGTAAAAAAGTGATTTTCTGCTACCTCCAAAAAGTTACCGTTACGGTTACTAAAGTGAAAATATATTTCTTAACAGCCCGTAGGGGTAAAGTAATTAATTCAAATAAAGCCATTTTACTCTATAATGAACTTTTTCATTAATGTCTTAGTCTTTTCATTCGTGTGGTGCGGGAAGTCGGCCGTTAAACGGTAAGAATTCAAAAGTTATAAAATCAGCAAAGTATTCCAAACAGGAGCTACCATTTTTTTGACAAATTATCTGAATTTGAAATTCTTAGCAATGGATTTTATCCTAAAAGGAGATTTTATTCCCAAAGCCATGGCTTTTATCAGCCAATTTGGGTGCTTTTTCATTCAATTTGTGGATTTCTCATATATTCATCTTGCAGGATTCGATGATTTCCCTTTGAAGTTGCCCAAATATCCAGATGATATGATCATTCTGGTTAAAGCAATGTGGCAGGCACTCCAAGTGAATTTGATATGTGTTGATGCTAGGAAGAAGGGCTATGATTTCCTGATGACCATTGGAGCCAATAGTTGCGCATCTTGGTCCGAGGCAAAGACTGTTTTGAAGACATTTTCGAAGAGGTTTCAGTTGGAGACATATGATGTCTTGAGGCCGCAGTATGATCCTGTAAATTACGCCCAAGATTTCTTGCAAATGAGTCACACAATTGATCATGTTGATGATATTGAAGACTATTGGGCTAATTGCAAAGATGACTTAGAAAGCTGAGAGAGATTCTACACCAGGTTAACCATTGAACAAATCAAAAAGTTCAAAGTTAACATTAAAGTGGAGGGGTTGGAAGATGATGGTCAACATATGTATGATAACACATATTTGGAGAAAATAAAGCCACTCCCTATAAGCTCCGAGCCCATGCTAGGACAAGCCATTAATGACTTGGAAACCTTGATGGGTGGGATTTACAAAAGAACAAAGTAGTGGGTCAAATGGACTGCAGGAAGAAGGAAGAGGTTGGAAAGGAAGCCTCCTACTCAAAGGACCCTGACAAAAGATACTTCAAGCATTGCAAAAAATTCTTCAGTAATACTCCCAACTATGGCCAAAGGTTCATCTTAGCCAGCCGGTGGAGGTGATGAGCCTCCTGAGAAAGAGGTCCAACCAAAGAAGACACATGGAGAAGGCCCTCTTCTAGACATCGGGTTGAAAGAAGAAGCAGTTTCTACAGACATGGCCAAAACAACTGAAGAGCCCACTAAAGGTGTAGGACCTAAGCAATCAGCTAAAGCTATTGTTGTAGATACACAAGTTGACACTTTGACCCAAGATACTCCAAGACAAGGGTCCCCTGTTGTAGTTGAAGTGGGCAAGGATACCTCCAATATTTTAGCCACATAATTAGATGAGAGGGTTGAGAAGAAACAAGAAGCTTCTCAAGTCATTAGATTGGTCTCCTCTTCTCCAACATCAGTGAATCCATTTGCTTCCAGGCCTAAAGATACTCCTCCAGTCATTAGGAAGCCATTCATAGAAGAGTTTGTTTCTGCTTCCAAAGTTACCAGTGTTGAATCCTAGATAGAACATACTCTAGAGCATAAAAGGAAGAGGGCAGAGGAAGGGAATTTTGGCAAAGATACTCTCTCATAGGCATTGCAACCCAGCACCATAGTGGGTAAAGTGAAGAAAGTGAAGACAATGTCTACACTGGGTCGAGACCCTGAAACAGGGCATTTCACTATGGAGGTGGCCAAACCTACAAAGGAAGGTAGAATCAAAGATATGACTGCCTCTAATTTTCAATTGTAGTCATTTGACATGGGACTTTCTCGACATGACACCAAGGTAGACTGGTGGAAGTCTACCAATGTGGTAATAGAAGAGGATCTTGAGGAGCTCAAAACTGCTAAAGTTAAACTTAAAGCAGAAGTAGCTAAGCTAACTAATTTCATCAGACAGCTCATCACTCCGATAGCAAGTATTCCCAGTGCCCAGACCACTTTTGATCCCAGTGCTATGGAGAACCAAGCCATCCTAGCCAAGTTACAAGAGGATAGACACTTCAGGCAGATCGACGGGAGATGGATTGAGAGGCTTGATTCTAAGGGGCTGGTAGTCATTGAGAAACTAGGTAATGCTCTCTTAAGGATGGAAACAAAGAGGACCAATATTGAAAAAGAATTTGCAGACTCTCACATCAGAGAGAGTGAGTTGTCAAGAATTCATAGTGATGCTGCATGTGGTGGTCAAAATGAAGACCAAGGAGGCACTAAAGGCAAAGATATTATAGAAAGGAGAGGAGCCTTTGATCGAATAGCTTCAAAGCTTGGAATTTAAGATTGAGATGATCATCCAAGCTGAAACAGGGTTGCAAAAAATAGATGTCAAGATCAAGGAGGAGCATAGCAAAGATTTTAAAATCCTTCAAGGCCTGCACGTAGAATCACAGATAAGCGGTCAGGGAAAATAAATGATCGGATTGCCTAATATGTAGAAATCATTTTTTGATTATGTGCATAAGATGGCAGAGCAGTCTTCTACTCATTTGGAAAAGGTGCCAGAACTCCAACATCTGAGTAGATGTATCTTTAAAACCATGGAAGAGCTGAAAGATTAGACGGATGCAATCTAGAGCCTAGCCAAAGAACATTCCAGATGGCTCATTAGATATACCAATGTTCATATCAATAGGCACAAAGAGCTCATCCCAATCATCACAACTGTCACCGCCTATAGGGCTAAATTAGACAATGGGAAGTAAACCGAAGCTTAGATAGATTCCCTCTTATGCTAAATTTTGATAGTATTGTAACAGATAAACCTTTTTTATCATTTCTGATTGGAGAAGTGGAACCATTTCGGTTACCCTTTTGTAATGGTCCAACTCTGGAACCCTATATGTACTATTTTCCAAATCAATGAAAAGGTCAGCTAAATTTTGGTGTGAAAGATATCATTTTGTTGAGTCAAATTTGTATGTCTGAATGCCATTTCTTTAACTGCTCCATTTCAATACATTTATCTATCTATTAAATTTGAATGTTTCTTTGGAATTAGAATTAAAGTTTGTGATTGAACTAGAATTTTGTATTATGATTTGATACAGTTAATTAGGGGGAAATCTGGTGTTATTCTAAGTCCGGGAGATGTCCCTGTGAAATAGATTGATTCATTGTCATCTTATTGTTAAATCTCTAGGTCTTGCATTTGCATTTTCGTTATCAGTTATTGCATTACTATTTTTAAGGAGTCATATGATTGATGAAATCTTGAAATTAGCTAAAGTTAGAATTGGATTTATCCTGCCTGAGCTATTTCCTATCTAGGTTTAGCTTGGTTTACCTCTTCTATTCTTGGGTCAAGAACATACCCATGTTAGAATATGAAAGATCAATATTCATTGAAGATCATTTACTTAAGGGAGTTGTACCTTTAAATTCATAGGGAAATTAATTATTTGGTAACAATTTCCCAACTATTGTATTCAATTGTTCTTAGATATTTGGGTATTCTGGAGTTAAAGCAAAAAGAACAATCTGTTTACCGATAAATTTTTGGTGACTCTACTAGGAAGAGAAATACTCGTTATACCAGAAGCATATCATGAGGAAATATGGTACTTCCCCATGAAAACATAATTCCTCTGCTCCAACTAAATCTTGGATTCCAAGACGATCAAGAGCATCTCATTTCCTCACTGAATACCTTTGTCTGGAAATATAGAAGAAACACTGAGCACTATAGAAATGCTAGTCAAGTGCTAGAGTGTGAAGAAGCTAGAACAGAAGCACTTGAAGAAGCGATCCAAAGGAGAAATTTGAGAAGGGCACGATGCCAAGTAGAGCATGAAGCCATACTAGAAAAATAGTTGGAACCCTGGAGCCCAAGAGGTTTCTTAGGAGTGCAAAGAAAGAAGGTGTTAAAAACCCAATTTTTGAGAGACTTGCAAACCTTGATTTTGCTCCACTTGAAGTACCCTGTCGAAAGAATAGGAATACTAAGAGAAAAAGTAGACCTCTTTCACCTCCCAAACAATCAACTCTTTTGTCTACTACTTGTCAAGTGTTAACCTTGCACGGAGTAGTTGCTCCTCATGTTGTCAATCTAACACCCTACCTACCTCTGGTAGTTATGGCACTTCCTTGGGCTACTACAATTGGACCATTGCAATTAGCAGCATATAATCCCCTTCCCTCAGGTTCAAGAAAGAATTTTTGAAAATTCTCTAGAGATGGCAAAGTATCTACAGATGAACACATTGCTGCATTCTTTACTTCAGTTAATATTTTAGCAGTGTGAGAAGAAGATGTGGCTGTTAGATTATTCATTGAAAACCTTGTTGAGGGTGTTTCTAATTGGTTTCACCACCTACCCTATTCCTCTATTAGAGATTGGGCTTCTATGAGAGCTACTTTTGAAAGAAGATTTAAACCGTGGAAGATGAACATGCACTATTGACACAATTGAACTCCATCAAGAAAGAGCCTTCAATTAGTATGAGAGATTTTGTGGCTAAATTCAACAAGCTTATAAATCGTATTCCAACAGCTGACAGGTCTACTACAGGGAATTTGAAAAAAATCTTCATAAGTGCTATGCCACCAGACATCAATTATGATTTAAGGAGGGTGAACCCAACAGATTTGGATGCGATGCAAAGAACTATTGTAGAACTCGAAGACCACATGATATCAACAGGAAAATGGAAAAGAGAAATACAGTCTAGAGCCGGTACTAGTAACACCACATCATTAGATGAGATGATTCAAAAATTATCCAACGAATTCATTGCCTTCAAGAGGCAGCTTCCTAGATTTAATAATCTCTATCAGCAAAGCTTTCAAGAGCAGCCTGGGAGAAACAATGAAGGGAGGAATGCCGATGGAAAGACATTACTATTGACTGTTCCACCATAGAGGTTAGCTATAGAAGCTCCTCCTAAAAGGGGAAACATGTGTGCCTTCCATTTAACTATTGATCGTGATGGAGAAAGTTGTCTCGATGTAGCTTGTGCATGACAAATGCATCAGATGGACGAATGGAATGCTGGAGTGTCCGGAGCTGAACTGGATTCATATTCACATGGTGACTCTAAAAACTTAGATTTAGAATATGAATCAGATTCAGAATAGGGAGCAACATGTTATGCTACCATAGACAGTACCTCCTATACAATCTTAACCTGGAGTCAGAAAGATAAGGACCCCACTTCCACATCTCCACCAAAAAATAATGAGGCATCTACTTCCAATTCTAAAGAGGCCAATCAAGGAGTAAGGATTCTATAGCCAAGTAAGGAGCAAAACTATTTTGACATTATTCAATTTTGTATGGATTCTTGAATTCAGATTTCCCCCATAGACTATCTTAAGTCTAATCCTGTAGAACTGCAAAAACTAGTAGATTACTATAAAGAGGGGAATCAGAATGTAAATCAAAATGCCATGACTACCATATAAAATGAGTCTATATTTGCAGACCCAATCAAGCAAGGTGGGCTATCTGTGTTGGCTACTTTCCCAGGCCAAAATCCTGACCCATTCTATGTGTCATTGTATATTAACGGTTGCAAGTTAAGCAATTGCATAATAGAATCTGGAGCCTCAGACAATGTAATTCCATCAACTATAGCTAAAGCCTTAGGACTTACCCTTACTAAATCCCATGGTAGGTGTTACTCTATGGATTCCAAACAAGTTCCCCTGGTTGGGCAAATCAAAGATGCCCAAGTGGCTCTAGTAGCGCATCCTGAGAAGAAAATGTTGTTAACAATACTTGTTGCTGATATATCTGCCAGTTATGGTTTGTTGCTAAGTAGGAGTTTTTGCAAAGACATAGGAGGGGAAATAAAGCTAGATTGGTCTCAAGCTCTGATCCCAGTGGGTTGCAAAAAGATAAAAATAGTCCTTGAAGAGAAGGCAAAATTCACAGTGCTGAAGTCTAATGATCCCAAAGCCCAAATTCTATATCAGGAGTTAGAATTTGGCAATTATATGATGTTTACAGATGGTCATGATTAGGAAATTGAACTAGGAGAAGAATAAGATCAGTCTTCCACTAAAGAAACACCATTAGAAATATGGACCCTCGAATTCGATGGTAGTTGTGCATCGTCAGGATTTGGTGCAGGCGTAGTCCTGATATCGCTAGATGGTATATGTGAGCCCATGGTGTACAAATTAGAGTTTGGAAACACCAAAAATATAGCTAAGTATGAAGCCCTACTATTAGGAATCATTGATGCAAAATAAAAGGGTGTGAAAATTTTGAGAGCCTAGGGTAATGCTGAGCTAATTGTATGCCAAGTTAAAAACCAATACTCTGAAAAGAATCATAGATTGAAGAACTACAGAAATAGAGTATGGGACGAAATAGAAGCATTGGATGTGTTATTTATTGAATCTGTACCAAGAGAATTGAATTCCAAGGTAGACTCTTTAGGAGTGTCAGCCTCATTACTCCTCCCTCATCCAAAGTTCAAAGATAAGAAGTACCAAGTAGAGGTTATGTATCGACCATTTGTGCCTGATAATGTGGAAGATTGGCAAGTGTTTGAGGATGAAAAGAATCTCCTTCTCTTCTTGGAGAGCGATGGTGACTTCCATAAAGATGCTCCTAGTGATCATAAGGAAAAATGTCATGACAAACGGAAGAAGGACAAGTCAGAGGTCATCCATTTGCAAGGCAACATCATCCCTTCCCAATTAGTTACACTTGAAAAACTCTTCAACATACATGATACTTTTGTTAAGAAGAGAATTGAAAGAGGTCCTACCACTGGTGAGTATGAAGGAATTAATATCGAAAGTGAAAAGGACCCTA
The DNA here is from genome assembly GCA_018584345.1 of Thuja plicata. NCBI lineage: Eukaryota > Viridiplantae > Streptophyta > Pinopsida > Cupressales > Cupressaceae > Thuja > Thuja plicata. The sequence continues at coordinate 660,047 of MU227092.1, read as the reverse complement.
AGATGATCAATATTGGAAAATGTTGTACTGAAGAAGAAAGGGAAGAGGCTAGGAAACTCTTCCTAGAATACCAAGATGTTTTCTCCTGGAGTTATGAAGATCTAAAAATATTTATGAATGGTAAATTCAAACACCAGATTCCCTTAAAACCTGAGGCTTCCCCGTTCAGGCAGAGATAAAGGAATTGCAATCCCAAAGTTGCTGATGCAATATTTGGGGAAGTGGATAAAATGCTTAAAGCAAGGATTATCTTCCCTATCAATCACTCTACCTGGGTGGAAAATATAGCACCTATGAGGAAGAACGGAGAAATAAGGATCTATGTAGACTTCAAGAATCTCAATCAGTCCTCTTTGAAAGACAACTACTCTCTTCCCAACATGGATCATCTATTGCAGACCGTAGAGGGAGCTAAGATGATGTCTATGTTAGACGGCTTCTCAGGGTACAACCAGATAGAAGTGGAGAAAGAAAACCATCATAAAATGTCCTTCAATACTCCATGGGGCACTTTTGCATATCACAGGATGCCATTCAGGTTGATCAATGTCGGGGAAACCTTTTAGAGAGGTATGGATCTTTCTTTCAACGATATGATGAACAAAATAATTGGTATGTATTTGGATGATCTTACTGTGTTTTACAAAAAAAGAGTATATCACATAAATGATTTAAGGAGAGTATTGCAAAGGTTTAGAGAAGAAGAGATTTCATAGAATCCCAAAAAGTCAATTTTCTGTGTGACTGAAGGGAAGTTTCTGGGCCACATTATTTCCCAGGAAGGCATAAGAATTGATCCAGAAAGGGTGAGAGAAATCTAGCAATTGAGTTTACCTGTGAACAAAACTGGAGTGAAATCATTTTTTGGTTAGGTAAACTTTCCCGGGTGGTTCATTCTAGATTTTTCTGAGGTTACCAAGTGCATAGTGGACATGATGAAGGCAAATGTAAATTTCAAGTGGAATGACTCTGGTAAACAAGCTTTCAAAAGCATCAAGAATGCCATAGCCAATGTCCCGATGTTATGCCATCCATATTACAAGAAGGATTTCATAATTTATTGTTATTATTCCAAACACACTCTATCAGCCATCCTCATTGAGGAGAATGAGGAAGGAGTTCAATCTCCTATCAATTTTATGAGCACACCTCTAAAAAATCATGAGCTAATATTCTCTCAGACTAAAAAACATGCTTTCACAGTAGTAAAAGCTTTAAGGAATTTCAGATTCTACATTTTACACTCTCACTCTCTTGTATATGTGCCTGGCATTGCCGTAAAGAGCATATTGACTCAGCAGGATGTGGGATGTAATAACAGAGGAGCATGGGTGGCTAAGACTTAGGAATATGACATAGAAATCAAGCCCACTAACCTGGTGAGAGGAAATGCGCTATGTAAAGCGATGGCAGAAAACCAAGTGGATGACGACCTTGAAAACAAACAATTGGTCCTAGCAGTATGTATGCAAGATCCCTGGTTTGAAAATATTGTGTATTTCTTGACATACGGTGAATGTATTGAAGGATTGACTTCGAAGCAAAGAAGATATCTAAAATTGAAAGCTTCTAAATACATAATTTGGGAAGATAGATTGTATAAGAGGTCTATAGATGGAACTTTCCTTCGGTGTGTTGACAAACAACAAGAGAAGCTGTTAAGGGTGTTTCACGATGAAGCTTGCAGGGGACACTTCTCCTCATCAGTTACTGCATTCAAGATATTGAGACAATGTTATTACTGGCCAGGAATGTTTAGAGATGCATATCATTGGGTAGCAAGATGTGAGAAATGTAAAATGTTTACTGGAAAACCACAGTTAGCAACACTCTCCCTTAGACCTATGATAATCGAAGGTCCTTTTCAATAGTGGGGTATTGATTTTATTGGTCCTATAAATCCCACGTCTAGTGCAGGCCATACCTACATAATCACTATGACTGACTACTTCACGAAATGGGTGGAGGCAAAAGCAACCAAGAAAACTACTTTAGAGGTAGTATGTGAATTCATCAAAGAGAACATCCTGGTAAGCTTTCAAAAATATGCAATGTCTCCTAAAAATGCCACGCTGTATAATGACGAGTTTTGAGAGAGCATTTTCAAGTCATCTTAATCATAAAACAAGCTTTATAGGATGCGATACATGCTAAAACCACCACCTTTACTCATTAGTGATAAAAAACGTGATCATATGCAAGTAAAACATGTTTATAAACTAATACTTTGTAAGTGAACTTAAAAAGCCACCAATAAATGTAAGTTTAAAACATCTCTTTTCAAAACGGGTTTCTCATGTGCATTTACATGTATTGAAACCTTTTAAAGATAAAACATGTAATGAGACTCAAAAAAGCCCACCACATTAAAATCTTTAATAAAAGTTCACATATTTCCCTGCAAATATGTATGGAGTTTTAATTCTAGATCGCAAATAAATGATATCCAAGAAGTCATGAAATGACTAACAAAAATCCCACTTATGCAAGTTTTTAAACAAGAAATTGTCTACGAGATCAAAGCCAGTCTTCCATTGCCACTAGAACTGGCGACTTGCAAAATGAGAACAATAGTAGAAGATGGTATATACAAAGATGGTTTAGAAAAGAGGATTTTGTACCTAAAAAAACTTGAAGAAGAAATTTAGAAAATTGTAGATCATATCACACAACATCAAATGCATGTGAAGAACCTGTTTGATAAAAAGAGCAGACCCCAAAAATTTATGGAGGGAGATATGGTGCTGTTATGGGACAAGCACAAGGCACCCAAAGGAATGCATGGAAAATTTGAAACATTATGGAAAGGAACCTTTAAGATCCATCAATCATTCGAGAGGAATTATTTTAAGCTGACTTATCCAGATGGTGAAGCATTACCCCTGACATATAATGGTCAGGACTTGAAGCTATATCAGATCTGAATTTGAAACAGGTAACCCCTGTATTGTATCATAGTTACGTTTAGTTCCTATTTTTGTTTCCCTTAGTTAGATTTCCTTTCTGCTTTCATTTATGTGTGTTGCTTTAGTTTTGTTGTGAGCCACCTTTTTGTTGAGCTTTGCGAAACCAAAGATTTGAGTTCCTTGCTTGGACATGTGAATGTCCAAGTCCCCAGACAGAGCCAGCTGTTGCCCCACTTTTGGTCCGCATACCTTTGAGAAAAAAGTGGATGTTTAATGTGTAGTAGTGATATTGAAAGCCTTGTGTAAGTCCTAAGTCTAAGTCTAGCTATCCTCTTAGGATAGGAGGCCTTTATTGGATTTTCCTAAATTGTCTTCTCTTTCGTGAGCCGGGGGAAATTGGTCTCTGAGATTGTGTTTCATTGGGTAGGTTAAGTTCCCAAATCTGGTAAAGGTCATGTTTTGAAGGATTCTACCATTGGTTTTACATGCAGTTGAAGTATTTTTCCTTAATATTTCCCTTTTGTAGCATTGGCAAAAAATTGGTTCTGAGCTTCTCCTTAGCGGAAAATCACCTGCAGAGTGCGTTTTCTGCAACTAACAGAATTCAGAGTATTAGAGGTCAAGGAAAGTTGATAATGAGAAATTTGGGAATAAGAAAGCTTTGGGCCTTCAGATCAAATCTATTTTAGGCAAAAGAAATGATTGAACGAGGAAGAATTCAAGATGCAGGCTTACTGGCAGAGAAGCAAAAAATGGCTTCTCCACTACTCCAACAGGCGGGTTTCAACCTGCGGAGTACGTTTTCTGCCAAATCATTTTATGAAAGAACTTTAAAGAAGAATCAATCTCATGAGTGATCTAGGGCATAAAGAAAGCTAATAAAATCAAGACATTCCATTGTAGCATCTCAACGAGCTAAATTTCTCCCTCAGCGGATTTGTGAGTAGAGAGCACTCCAAAGGCATTTCTCTACCGAAGGGGAAGCGAAAAAGTGATTTTTTGCTACCTCTAGAAAGTTACCGTTACGGTTACTAAAGTGAAAAGATGTTTCATAACGACCCATAGAGGTAAAGCAATTAATTCAAATAAAGCCGTTTTACTCTATAACAGACTTTTTCATTAATGTCTTAGTCTTTTCATTCGTGTGGCGTAGGAAGTCGACCGCTAAACAGTAAGAATTCAAAAGTTATAAAATCAGCAAAGTATTCCAGAAAGGAGCTACCATTTGTTTGACAACTTATCTGAATTCAAAATTCTTAGCAATAGTTGTTCATTGCTCTTGCACTCCTGAGAGAGATACGTCATTCTCAAGTCATAACCAGTTGAAGTATGGCTACTAGATTCACGGGATTCGATGGGATGAATGACATCACATCTGTTTGGCATAAGATTACAAATACCTCCTTAAAGTTCTTCAATATGCAGAACTTCCAAAGCAAACTTGTTGAGTTTAGATTAGGATATATGACTTTTAATTTTATTTTCAAAATTCCAATATATATATATATATATAATCTCAATATATATAATATCTATTTAATCACAATATATATAAATCTATTTATTACTAATATAATAACAAATATATATAAATATATTAATATTAATAATAAATATATATATATCAATATTATGTTAATTGCATAAATGAAACTTGTATTGATTCTGTGTGTATTAGAAAATAGTTCAAACATTGTATTTATATTCATAGTAAAATAATAGAGTCACGTTTATGATAGACGTGACTCCCCAAGGAGTCACGCCTATCATAGGTGTGACTGTTCATTACAATGCATGTTAACGTATGTTCTGTCCAAACCATCGGCGGACTTAATATAACATATGCCGTCGATCAATACTTATAACATGCCGCATTACAACATAGTTGATTTGTATATAATACAAGTCGGTGTTTGAAATGTCAACATAAATCTGTTTTAAACCGATAATAACAATCGGTATTTAAACCGATAATAATAATGACAATCGGTATAATATAAATATTATTTATTTCATTAATTATAATATGTATATTAATATATATATAGATATAATAATATCATTATTATTTATATATATATATATATATATATATATTAATATAATATATAATAACATTATCTCATAATAATCATATATGTATATTAATATATATAATAATATCATTATTATTTATATATATATTAATATGCATATATAGAATAATATAATGATGTCTATTTAATTCAA
>MU227092.1:579466-652614 GCA_018584345.1 Thuja plicata | reverse complement strand
CTCATAATAATCATATATGTATATTAATATATATATAATAATATCATTATTATTTATATATATATTAATATGCATATATAGAATAATATAATGATGTCTATTTAATTCAATGCTAAGATCATTTTATTTGATCGAAGCTATAAACATCAACAAAACTGAAGGCAGACCAAATACACCCTGTCACTGAGAAGTTAAAGGAGAGTGGGTTGGTAGAAGTTGCCAATTTTCCTATTGCTGTCTAAGCTCCTGAGCTTGTTCGAGAGTGCATAGCCTGATATAATCTAGATACCAAGAAAATCCTCCTGCCCAATGACATAGTGCTTCTATCCATTGATCGAGATTCTATCCAGAATACCCCGCGCATTCCAGAGCAGGATGAATATTCAAAAATGACATATATTTGGGTGGTTACCGAATATGGAGCAAAGAAGGCAGTGTGGAAGAAAGAAATAATGAAGTCATGGTTTCAAGAGCCGAGGAGCGCCAAAGGCAAGTTGCCTAAAAAATTATACGACACGAACCTGGAGCCAAAAATTGTAGACATCTTGGTGCTACTCCATAGGATCCGAGGTGAGAGTGATGCACTAAACTTCATTGAGCACCATTTCTTCTTAGTCCAAGTAATCTTTTCTCAACACCATTTCATCGATTGGGCTCTTATGGTAAGCAAAAATCTCTCCAGTGCCCTAAGTAGAGCTAAGGTTCATAATGAGTTCTACATGTCTTCAGTCCTTATATATATATTGGACACAATTCAAATTTGGCCAGGGCTTCCTAGATTAGAAGAGTTCCCAGATGATGTTAAAAGCTATGAATTTTTCCCATGTCTACAATTACATAATAGTTATGCTAAATATCTCAGAGTTAATGATTCATTCACAATGAGACTGTGCAGGGAGCTACAAGGTTGTCTATAAAGGAGATTTTATCCTAAAGCCATGGATTTTATTAGCTAATTTGGGTGCTTTTTCATTCAATTTGCAAATTTCTCATATAATCGTCTTGCAGGATTCGATGATTTCCATTTGAAGTTGCCCAGATATCTCGATGATATGATCGTGCTAGTCAAAGAGATGAGGAAGGCAATCCAAGTGAATCTGATTTGTGTTGATGCTAGGAAGAAGGGCTAAGATTTCCTGATGACCATTGGAGCCTATAGTTGTGCATCTCGGTCCAAGGCAAAGAATGTTTTGAAGACATTTTTGAAGTGGTTTCAGTTGGAGATATATGATGTCTTGAGGCTGCAATATGAATCCTGTAAATTACGCTCAAGATTTCTTGCAAATGAGTCATGCAATTCATCATGTTGATGATATTGAAGACTACTAGGCTAATTGCAAAGATGACTTAGAAAGCCAAGAGAGGTTCTACGACAGGTTAACCATTGAAAAAATCAAAAAGTTCAAAGTTAACATTAAGATCGGCAGGAGATGGATTGAGAGGCTCGAGTCTGAGGGGCTGGTAGTCGTTGAGAAACTGGGTAATGCTCTCTTAAGGATGGAAACAGAGAGGAACAATATTGAAAATAATTTGTAGACTCTCACATCAGCGAGAGTGAGATGTCAAGAATGCATAGTGATGCTGCATGTGGTGGTCAAAATAAAGACCAAGGAGGCACTAAAGGCCAAGATATTATAGAAAGGAGATGAGCCTTTGATCGAATGGCTTCAAAGCTTGGAATTTAAGATCGAGATGATCATCCAAGCTAAAATAGGGTTGCAGCAAATACATAATATATGGAAGTCTACAACATGCTAATATTTTCTATTCCTGTTGTTCAGTCTTACCTAGCTGCTGATTGTTTGTATTGAATCGTGAATGGATCTTTCATTCCCTCATGCCTAGAAATCTCTACTCCTATCAGGAACCTGTGCACTTCTCCTTGTTCAACCCCTCCAATCTATTCTCTTGGTGATTCAATTCAATTAGATTAGCTCTCAATATATATTATTTATAATCCTTAATATGAAAGTTGATAGCCCTTTCTGATTCCCCAACACTTCAATTGTGATAATCTCAAATCAATAGTAATAGTCAAAGTCACTTGGCAAGGAAATCAACTTCAAATTAATACAAATAATGGTCATGCCAACTCTAATGTCTTCACATAGAGATTTGTATAATAAATTATTTGCATAATTAGAAGCTTCCAAAAAAATTTAATGTTATGGAGATTACAATATCTTAATGGAGAGATTGTCTATGTAATGTTAACTACTTCGGTATTATGCAAGAGATGGATTCCCCATCAATGCTTGTATAATTAAAAAATGATAGTAAGTTCCTCTGATCAACCAATGTTGATTATATAAACTTAAATTATGTAGAGTGATCAATGTATATAAAATTCTCTTGAATATCATATGCTAGATTTGAGATGTATTTGAAGACCCTCTTTAAATTGAGTGTAATTTAATTGCTGATTTAACAAGATTTATCTATATGACAAAGAAGGTATGATTTCTGATGTTATAAAATTGTATTATACAAGAGCTAAGAGATGGATATATATATATATATATATATATATATATGCAATATTTGATTATTCTTTAACATCAATGATTGATTATCGTGATGAACTCAATGATCTTTGTCGTATTTTGTTCTTTCATAAGTTTTGATATCAACTGTAATCAATGTTCATATGGTCTCATTGATTTGATATTTCCATCTGTTGTTTGGTGATGAATATACCACTGTTATTAATATCAATATTGTTTGCTTGATGTCTTCAAACCCTGTGGAAAACATTCTCAACACCTCACTATCTATGCTTTACATGAACATGGTGGATGGGAAAATTGTGAAGTTTTCTAAATAAGAGGATTTAAATAGGATCATTGCTTTATAATGCCACTAGCCATATTGAAAAGAATATGCAATTTCAAATTTCTATGTACAATTCTTATATCTACTTACTAACTCCTTGATATGCTTGCAAGAATGGTGGCTCTCTTCTTGACATCGACATGAAGAGACTATCAAAACAATGAAGAAGGAAACTCTCAAAATAATGGATGGAGAGGGAGACTCACAATAATGGATGGAGAGGGAGAGACTATAAAAACAATAAATTCCAAAAGAAATATTTCTCTAAGGTAAAATGCTATATATGTGACAAGTTTGGTCACAAAGCAACAAATTGTCCTAATCGAAACAATCTTCAAGCATCTATTGCAGAAGTAAAAGAAACAGAATCTAAATGCCTTATCCTTTAGCTTTCACCTTGAGAGGGAGTTCATATATGGGCCTTCATGAACTTAAAAGTCATGTTATAATTTTTTTAAAATTCTTTGTTAGATCTTAACATCACTCGTTGTAGATAAATCCTTTGAGAATATGATTCTTCGTTATGTTAAATTTAAGTAAAATGGTGTCTCTTTCACCATGAAGCCTCTAAATAATACAAAATCAGAAAAAGAGCCAGTAGTTAGAGTTGTGGGAGAAAAATAAATAATTAAAATAGTAAAAGGAGTAGATAAGGGAGTATATGTCTTGATTCAAAACCCAAAGGACATAATAGTAGAAGACAAAGAGAAATCAGTGCCACAAGAAGTTCAGAAACTTCTTGAAGCTTCTCCAAAAGGTAGAGATTCATCTATCTCAAGCTTATAACTAGTGAACCATTGACTAAAGTCATATCATACTTGAGGTAATGGTCATTAATTTATATAGAACATGCCTAGATAATAAAAAGTACAAGCTTAGTTACTTTTGGACAATACCACTTGAAGCCTTGCAATGTTGAGAGTGGGATAAAGGGTACATTTGAGACCCTAGATAATGAACAACCTTATTGATCTTCACTTTGTTTCAAGAATATTTTTATTTTCTGTACTAAACAAGGCCAACCACATGAAGGTGGAAGCTCATTTGGCCCCACCCCCCCTAACATCACTCTAAATTCCTTGTTAACATCTAACATTCATTAGGGTTCACCCCGCAGTGCAATGGTTGCTAAAAGTCGTTGTAACATGGTGGTCTTGTGTTCAAATCTCTGTAGGTTCAAAATGGATTCATCAATGTGTGTGTAGATGGATTGTTGCAGATGAAATGTCTTACAGGCGTGGTCAAAGGCACTAACATGGAGACTATTCATGGGATCCCCGTCAGCACTTCATACCGATCGTAGGAGATGTGTAGGGGGTCGTGGTTCACAATACCAGTTGACTGGTGGTTGCACATGATTAACAGAGGGAGATATAAGGTGAGATGATGTGTCTGATGACTCACCGGTGGAGATGGACAGAGCTGCCAGGGAGATATAAGGAGACCCACATGGAGCGATAAGGGGGCTCAACGCATGGAGTGATAAGGTGATATGGAGGGATAAGGGTTGTGGAGAGATAAGGGGGTTGCGTGTGAGCAAGGAGAAATAAGGATTATGGAGAGATAAGGGTGGTAGGTGGGTTAGATGGAGACATAAGGTGGTAGTCAATGTTTGGAGAGATAAGGATGGACGTCGACTGTCAGTCTTTGCGTGGGAGATATAAGGATGGCGTGATGATATAGGCAGTATAACTATAATATGTCAAATATCTAGGAGGTGTTAATGCCTAAACAACCTTACTATTGTAACCATGGGGATGGGGTCCCACCAAAAAAATGTGACCCCACTGGTTTATAGCTCTAGTCAAAAGGAATTACTGATAAAAAAACATCTAATGTTCATTCTTTATTTCATCCATTAATAAAATGCAACATTCATTAATTATCACATGATAACATTCATTAACATTCATTAGCAAACAAAATTCATCAATATTCATTAACACATTATATAATTTATGAACATTAAATAACACATAATTAAAGTTGTTACATAAAAATCAGTCATTATCAATTAAGATGCATAGGTGATGATCATTTCTTTTTTTGTTTAATTTTTTTGATTTTAAGAAATCTTGAAGAGGAACATCAGTGTCATAATGATCATCTCCCCTCTCATCAGTTACTCTTCCCTCTTCTCTAGATCTCAATGCACACCTAGTTCTCTGTTGATGCAAAGGGGGGTCCTCTGCAATAACAAATAAAAGGGTTAAATTAATAACATTTTATTATAATTGTTATAAGTATTTCAGTACTTTAAAGAACATAACTATGGCACTCTTTACCTGATCTAGTCACATCATCAACTTCCATATTATTTTGTCTGGCCTTAACCTCAACGTGCTCATGAACACCGACCTCTACATCCTCTGCAACTATAATACAAAATGTTACATTAATCCAAACACCTATTGCAATTAAATTTGTATTACTACAACAATCAATTTAATATGTTTACTTGCATTAATAATTACATATAAAAATTTGAATAGAAAATGTATACCTCCATCACTGTGATGCACACCCAAACCGGCTTCATCATGCAAAAGTGGTGTACCAGAATTGACAGACTGCATTCCAATTTCATATGCATTATTATAATTGTTTGCTTACTTAAAACAATATGCTCACTTTATGTTGGAACTTAACATCAAATAAACTAATTGGTAAATTATTCAATTTGAAAAAATCACCATTTAGCTTAATTACCGCGATGGATCCATTAGTAGAACCTTGTGCACTTATTTATCGTATTCATTCATCCACAGCTCTATAGCCTTGTTGGAAGATAATTCTCTTGTACTATTCCGAGAGATTTGTATTGAACTCTGCGCCCTGCATTTTTGCTTGGTATCATGAATTTTTATTTCATTGTTACATCAAAACAAAATTGATTGCAAATTATAAATATTTACATACAATTTTTCATTTACTAAGACTTACAACTCGTGCAACAAGTTTCGAATAACCACTAGAGTCGAGCTTGTGTTGCCCGTGCTTTTCTAGTCTTGCCTTTGTTGCCTTTGATGTATCAGGCAATCTATGAAAAGCTTGAAATATGTTAGTTCATATAAATATAAAGAGTATTTGGTACATAATTACATTCTTAACTGTATCACATACCTTCTTTTGTTGTTTGGTGGTGTATTTCCTTTTTTCTTTCGCTTCTCTCCTTTGCATCCAAAATAAGATTTTGTCACTCTAAATCAGGAATACAGGGGGGATGCTCGTACTTTGGGTTGTTTGTTAATTTACTCCTATACTGGTCCCTAATATACTTCAAACATAACCTGACTTTCTCAAGGAGCCTATTTTTCTCAAATGCACGAGTTCCAAATAAGTTTGTCTTACTCTCTATGAGATCACCCTTTAACTTTTTATCTTGGACATTCCACCTTTTAAGAAAAAAAACACTGTTAGATTCATAAATGAAGTGAACTTACCTTTAATATAGTTTGAGAAATGGACAAAAGGAAAACTATCCTAGCAATGATATGAAATCAAAATAGTGGATTGGGGGTTTAGTTTGGATATGATGTTCCACCATTTACGGAGGGTGGGCCCGAATATCCACAAACACTCATCATTAAGTTTATGATAAAAAAACATCATTCCCTACAAAATAATCATGGGATCATTAGTCGAAGGATATAATAGTATAAAATAAGAATAAAATAGGTGTAAGCTTCTCATATTGAATGCAATGTGTAATTAAGATACAATTGTATAGTAAAAGAAGGTCCAATCTTTAAAGTACATAGAAGTTTGGATACTTTCAAGAGAACTCCTTCGTCACTCACAAGCAATACACAATCCTTCACTGTTCCCATACTAGGAATATGAGTACATACAAGAAATTCCTCATCATGTGATGCATCTCCTGTTGCATAAATTGAATTCATTACGAAATGCCCCCAATAAAGAATACTTCAAGGGAAATAAACATGTAAATAATGAGAGAGAAAATGAAATCTATGTACTAGTAGGTGGTGCCATGGTGTATGTGTCCATGCTGTGTGTTGTTGACATTGTAGGCAGTAGTACATCTGGGCCTATCCTCGTCTGAGGTGACGATACCATATGATCATTGACAAGTGCTGAAGAATAAGATTATTAGAGCATAATAAAAGCATGGACTAGCATGGAAAATATTGTTAGAGCGTAATAAAAGGATAGTCGAACATGTGATCTACCTGAACCACCTGCACTACCCTCATCATGGCCACAAGGTTCAAAATTACGCAAAAAAAGTTGTAAAAACAACACATCCACTTATTTTTTAATGATATAAAAGACTAGTATAACATAAAAACTATTATTGAACTTTTGTTATAATTAAAAATTAAATTAATACTTACTCTGAAATTTTGAGCTCGGTGCATCAATTCAGTCGCCCTCTTTTGTGACTCAAGAGTCGAAGGGTATATAGATGACAATTGAGACAATCTTTTTCCAATTCTTTGGAGGCACTTTTTAATTATAGTGGTCAGGTCATCACAAGTTGTAAAATCAACATCTAGGTCCTCGTCAAAGGAAACCTCTTGAGGGACTACGGGTTCCTTTCCTTTTCTTTGGTGACCACATGTCTGTGACAACAATATTACTAGTGCTATTAAAATTACTCCAAAATAGTGATGAAAAGAACATGATAAAAAACACTTTAACATTTTTCTTCTATATAATTTTTAGTACAATAACAAAGAGGTTTACCTGCTAGGAAGAAGAAGTGCCTATAGGATCATCATTGTGCCCTCTATGTGGCTGTTCCATATCGTGGCCTTATGTTATTATTTAAATTTAACCAATAATTAGAAAGGACTAGATTAATAATTTCATTAGAAGATGATGATGGAGATGAGGTGGATGGTGAGGATACTCTCTAGATGTGGTTGGTTTTGGAGGGCTTGTCTGTAGTAGTTGGATGAATTTCCTTTCCTAGAAGGATTATATTCAACATTACAAAAAGAACTCAAATATAAAAAATGTTAGCAAAAAAAAAAATTTAATGGTACATAGTATGTACCTGCACCCCCATGATAGTGACATTGTTTGTATCTATGCGATTCAAATTGTAATAAATAAGAAGCTCTTCCCCTGCACGTATTGATTTTATTGCACATACAAATACATGATTTCCCTCATGTGCCTCAAATATGCAATTGGGTTTCTTAATAGATGACATAGGTCGCGTAGTATTTATAAAAACTACAATATTCCCTAATGATTTTGGTCTTCTGTCAATGGATATAGCCACTCTTTTACTTTGTTCATTGTCTTTTTGTTGAATACAATTTGTTGAGAGTGCATACCTATACATACTTTTTTAATATCGAACAATCTAAATCCAACTTTTGTAATCGTAACAAGGTCCAACATAATCCATCAATTCAACAACTTTTTTGTAAGAGACCTTTATGTCATCCATGAAAAATAGGCCCAAACCGTGTAATGAAGATGGTGCTATGTGATATATCTTGCCTTTAACACTAAAATCAATATTTATTGGAGGAAGTTCCTTGGGGACCCATTGTTTCTGTAGATGTTGGTACCTAAAGGGCACCTCGATGTCGCCTTTGCTCTCATCATCATAAGAACATGACCCCCCTTGAGAAAGGAAAAATTTCATGCGTTTATTGAATTTCCTTCTAGTATTTTGACCTCTAGTTGATCTCCCTAATTAAAACATACTACATGTCTCACTTTCTTCTTCCATTCCTATATTTTCTTCACTCGAGGAAGACAATATGACAAATACCTATTTGCTACTACCTAGACTTCATCAAATGAGAGAGATAGCAAGTAATGCGAGATATTTTGCAAATTGTAAAATACATTAATCTCTATAGGGTGTATTGACTTGTACCTCTCGATCCATGAGACTGTGTGGGATGCTCATGAAAGGGGTTTGGGTTCCTGCATATGTAATTCAATTATCTTATGTTAGCTAAAAAATTCCTGATACATATACTCAAAATTACATAGTAAGTACATTAAAAACCATAAGCATCCCATATGAATTAAAAACATTAAAAGGTACATCAAAAATTAATTAGATTAAGAATTGATTGTATAACTGTACATTTCTATCAAGAAATCAATATTAAATAGATTAAGCATTGTTCGCATAACTGTACATTTCATTCATGTCATTGATCTTCTTCTTCATCCAACTCATCATCATGATCATCATCGTCATCGACATCATCACCACCACCATCATTGTCATCATTAACATCATCACCACCACCATCACTGTCGTTGTCTTTGTCATCATCATCATCATCTTCAAGAAAAGTTGCATCAGGAACATCATCGACTAACTGTCGATCGTGATCATCATCTACATTATCTTCTACTTGTTTAGAATCTTCTTCTTCCATCACATTATACCTTATCAACCTTCCTCTTGGATCATGTATAACAACAAATGACCAACCCAATTTATGTGGAACCTTTGAGTAAAATACCTGATCACATTGGCTTGGAAGGAACATAGGGCTCATCCCCAACTGGCTCAAACGACCTTGTATTAATCATTGGAAATCTATTGGTATGTTCAATAACAGTTCTATCAGGATCATTTTGATTAAGTCATAGCCTATACCATCTGATGAAGAAGAGAACTAATATAAAGAAATTAAAGTCACACTCAAGTATATAATCCAAAATTCTATAGTATCAATTTTAAGACTCTCGAGGATGTAAGTCATTTCTAGATGATATATTAGTCACTTGAAAGATTGCACTTATCCCATAATCACAGGTTTTTTTGTGTCATCCAACTTTTTGATGCAAAATTTATGACCATTGAAAAATATAGCCTTGTGGTGTTTGACCTGAAATAACATGTCAAACATGTAAAAATTATTGTATTGGGAGTTAATAAACGTACATATGATTAACAAATTTATACGTACCTGAAAATCTCTTAAACCATATGCTAAATCTATTCCCTTTGCGTAACATTGGAATCTCCATTATGATGAGCTTTTTTAACCAATGAAGACACAACTTCCTATGTTATTGTGTGACCAAAATGATGACATCGTTCAATCCATACCATCATCCAATCTTGATTGTTTGTAATATACAAATGCATTGCATCCCACTCTTGAGCAACTATACAAAAAATAAATAGATGACTTACAACCGATTAATTTGGAAGATTAAGAATTAATTAACTACAATAAAATCTTATAATTTATTACCTCTCACTTTCCTCAATCTACCTTTTCCCACCAAGTACTCCCCTTTAAATTTTTGAATGGTGTCGATATCCCAAATGCTATCTATATGGATATTTGTTGCAAGCTTAGGAAGATATTCAGTAACGTACACCATAGTCTGGTATACCATATATCCCTCCACCATAGAACCCTCAAGATGTTCTCTTTGTCGAACCAAAGCCTTCAAAAATTTCAAGTGCTTCTCAACCATCCATATTGACCGAGTGTGTATAGGTCCACACAATTCAATCTCCTCAACTTAATGTATGAGGTAATGTTCTTGTGCATTGAAAAAAGTTAAAGGTATACACTTTTTCATTTCACACATTAGATGAGGAATTCTTTTCTTTCAATATTTTATATCTTCTTTATGGATTTATTTAGATGACAAATGCCTAAAAGAGATTGAAGACACAAAAATATATAAATACAAGACTTTACAATACATTACATAACAAGAAAAACAAATTGTGAATATAATAAATATATACAACAAATTGAACAGATATCACTACTTACCTCATGTATTTTCCAAGATCATATATCACTTGTTTGATGTTTTTGTCAAAGTTCTCTGGGAGAGATAGGGGCAGCACATACTACAACAATTATAAACTAACCATGTCATTCTTTTCTCACATAATACAATAAAAAGTACATGCAATTTATAAATATATTGCAAATACAAAAGAACATGACTTACCTTGATGAAGGTATGTCAATCATGCATTTTCAACCCTGACCCAACTTCACTTTTCTTTGATACGAGATTACTTATGTTCGCAGAAAATCCTATGGGAAATCAATTTTTTTGTATGACTTCTTTTATGACATCACTTTGCTACTCCGTTAATAACCAAGGAAGGGCACTTATATTAATCTGGTCTCCATTTTTATTTGATTCAATAAAATTTTTCATTGCATGGTTGGATTCATGAATGTCACTACAAATTTTAACATTTTTTTCTTTGTCACGCCTTTCATCTAATATTTTTTACAATGTCTTTGTTACATTCTTTCCAATATGCACAGTATCAAACAAATGCACAATTTGTAGTTGCTTGTAGTAGGGCAACCTACTAAATTGTCTGGGATAAATTTTTAGTCCCTTTGGAAGGTGCTCAGTAGTATTAACTTGATGACATTCATGATCATTAGTTACATAATCAACAAACAAAACACAATAGAAATATATGAATTCTAAACATAAATCATTAGGTGGAATGGTAGTATCTTGATGATTAATTCTATTATATTCCAACTTCCATAGGTGAGTTGTCATTCTTTGTGGCTTTTATGTAGTCTCTTTTTTTCTATTGAAAAGATATTTTTCGGTAGTTCGATACTTATGATTTCTATGGAGGAAGTTCCTATACTCATCAAACACCTGCTTTCCTAAACTTTTTGAATGACGAGATTTCATCTTTGGACCACAAAGTGGACATGCAAATTTTTCCTTTATTTGAAGACCTACAAGATAATTATACAACTGGAATAAATATACATGTTAATCTTTATAATTAGAATTATCATGTGCAACTTGAATTCACCATAATATACTAGAAAAATGTGTTAGCCGTGGGGCATCCTGTATTGTCCATACAAGCATTGCATTGCATGGAATTAAAATTGTCTTTGTCCTATTAGTCTAGAGATGTCATACATAGTGACGCCATTCCATAACTCCAAAAACTCGTCGATAAGAGGCTCAATATATACATTTATATCTTTAACTTGGTACTTACCTAGTTGAATGAACAACAACATTACATAATTTTTGTGACCATTTTACTGCAAGATTTATAATTATATGCAGATAATTGTTAAATGATAAAATACATGAAACAATCATTGCCAACATAATGTGCTCCCTCTTTATTGACATCCATGGAGGAATATTATTATTGATGAAAAAAATAGACCAAACAGAGTAAATAGATCTCAACTCTCCAAATGGATTGACACAGTCTGGTGCCAATGAAAGCCTGAGAATTCGAGGTTATTCGATAAAGTGCGGCCACTTTTACTCTATGTCCTTAAATGTCTAACCATCCGCATGCATTCGAATAATGTCATCTCGACTTCTATTACGTGCATGGTAATCCATAAATTGTGCCAAGCTAATACACCTAAAAAATCTTTGCAAACGTGGAATAATGAGGATATAACAAAGAACCCTATGAGGCACCTTTTTTATTACTTGATCTATTTTATATCTAATCTTATGACATTCAAGGCATTCTATTACAAATTTATGTTTTTTATGATAAATAATATGATCATTGGGACAAACATATATTGTTTGATACTCCATTCCAATATCTTTCATAGTGGAAGATAATTCTCGGTATGAGCGAGGGAGAATATTCGATGGTGGTAACACAAACTCACCTATCAATCTACAAAAAATAATAATTTGTTAATACTAACAATATTTATGTTATGTGTTTCACCCTTTATTGACTATAATGACATATATGACATACCTTAGCATACGTGACATTGTTATGTTGGATAAACCACTCATAACCTTCAAGTTCAACAACAAAAATACAACAAAGAGAAGAGTTGTTTGGAAGCCTTTGTAAAGGGTCGTGTCTTCCTTCATAAGTAGAGGTATATTATTGATGACATCAACGTCATCCTGATCATCATCATCAGCCGCATCAGTACCAAATGTGTCATGGATCAATGTATTAGTACCATCATCTTAAAATGTGTTATCTGGCGTATGATCATCATCTTCCATGGGATCATAACCTTTAGCTTCAATATTTGCACCTCCATGATCCTCCACTTCAAAAACCATATTCTCCATATTCGCACCTCCATGGTCCATATCACGTACTGCCCTGAGGAGGTCTACCTATATAAAAATGATGAACACAAATAAACCATGATAATGATCTCATTATTAAGTGTATTTCATATGTATATTAATTGTTAAAAAAATATAATGAAAAACTTACCAATGGATGATAATTAAACCCCCCTTCAATGTGACCATTCTCCCTACAATGTCTCTTAGTTGTTTTGAATAGCAATCTTCTAGTGTCTAAGCCCTTACAAATTTTGCAAGGACAATAACATTTTCCATCTACTTTTCTTTTGAAGTTAGACCACAATCTAGTGATTGTCTACCCATTTTGTTCTTCACTTAGATTATCTCACATGATCCTTCTTCACAGGAAAAAAAATAGGGTCATGGAAACTCTGGTCTATAGCCTTCAGAAACTAAGCAAAATAATGTCAAAAGTACACAAATCTTCTTAGACCTAATTATATATAGAAATTGAAAATTTAGTTACAAAATGGTGTTTTAGTGTAGTATACCAAATTGAAATACTTTTTCTATTGTAGTCTTCTACCTCAAACTCAGTCCTATTGTGGCAAGAAAGAAAGATATTCAGATAATATACTAGTTTGTAAATCAAAATAAAATATCATATATATTATACACACAATATATGAGAAGTGCATCAAGGTTTAACCAAACTATTGGTTCTTTGCCCAATGCCTTCCAACCCAAATTCTATTAGAGTAATTGCCCTTTAGACTTATTGATTAAATCATGTTGATTTAATTAGTTAAGTTGTCATTACTCTTTTTTGCTTAATCTTTCTCTTAGGTACATTATAATTAATATTTATATTAATTATTAATGTGCAACCTATATTTTTAGTCTTTAGGGGTTTGTTCACCTTTATAGGTTTAACCTTGTAATTATTCATTCAGTAATTCAGAATACATTTTTACTCTGCTCTTTTTGAGTTTCTCTGAGCTTATGAGTTCTTCTATTTTTTCCTCCTTTCTGCTTCTTTCTTGTAATAGGTAATTGCATGCAGTTGTTCTTGGGTGTTATCACATCAATGTTTCTCAGATCCTTCATGGTATCAGAACCCCTATGCTGCTACATGTTCTGGAGTTTTTGAAGTCATGATTTGAAGGAGAAATTTTTAGCTTTTTCAGGGTTTTTGCCTTCATTCTTGGAGTAAAGTTTTTTTGGATCACTTTGGACAAAACCAACCTCTTAGTTGAGTCCAAAAGGCCCAAAAACCCCTATTTTGATATAAGGCACGACCTATTTGGCCTACTTTTCCTCCAAGGCAAAAAAAAATGGCCTCCAAGGCCGTATAGATGCACTTTTCGAGGCAAAATTAAAAAAAAAAACCTCCAAAATTTGAGTTTTTTAAGCGCAGACCAGTGTGTAGCAACATGTGGCCTGCACACCGCCTGTGGCCTATGCGTCACCTAGGAACCACCGTCCTATCGTCGCGTCGCCACCCCGCTACCCACGCACCACTAGCACTCGGTGACGTCAGCTTTCCGACAGCTGACGTCATCTTTCGGTGACCAGATTTTTTTTGACGATCAAAATATTTTTTTGGCGTGAGGGCCTAGTGGCAGTCAGACGACTGTCAAATTTTTTTTCATAGACGTGCGATGACCATTTAGACATCAATTTATTTACAGTGACTGGTTTTTTCTAGAGAGTTTGTTTTTCGGAGGTCTTGTCAGTTTTTTGCTCATAACTTGAGCATACGGGGTCAAAATTTGAAGTGCCATATACCATTGGAAATCTCTTTCTAAGCCAGTTCTCCTCATCTAGGTTTGATTTTCAGATTCTTCCATTTAGATACCTTGTTTTAGTGTCAAAGTAGCAGCTTTTATTTCCCTCCTCACTGCATCAGGTCACTAGGTTTTCTTCTCATTTTTTTGTGCTTTCTTAGTTCCTTGTGGTGTACAAGAGATAGTTTATTATTATGTGGGGGGGGTGCATTTCACTTTGTGTCATTTACTTCATAAATATCCTTCTACTTCTATATAATTTCTCTCAATGTCAGACCCTTTAGTTGCCTGGTTGACACCGCATAACTACCATACCTGAAAAGTGTACATGACCAAATTGCTCATGTCATGGGGCTCATGGTCCTATCTAGATGAGAACCAACCTGTTCTGCAATTTCCTTTTGAGGATATTTAGCACATGAACAAAATGGATGAAGCCATGGGCTTACTGGCACTAAATGTTTCTGACAGTCTCTTGTTTCACCTGGAGAATTTGAACACTCCTTGAGCTATCTGGGACAAGTTTGCAGATTTGTTTGGCACAGTAAATGAGTTTAGGGAACTTTAGCTTGATACAGAGTTGACATCCTTGTCTCCTCATAGTTTTCCCACCATTGAGGACTTCTTGACGAAGTTTAATGCTCTTTGTTTATTTTTACAGGGATGTGGGAAGACCAAGTCAGATAATGAGTGTATCTTTCTGATACTCTCCAAGCTTTGAGGAAAGTTTTAGATCTTCTCCTCCTCCTATTCCACTATGAATGCTTTGGGTCTTAGGAAAACTATGCCTTCCTTTGAGGCCTTTTGTGAACGGTTGACTTGAGAGCAGTCAAAGATTCAATAGTTGGATGATACTTCTGGCTCTATGAGCCATGCTTTGGTCGCTCATCCATCTTCACAAAATCTAGAGAAAAAATAGGTATCACCAACCATAGAGTTTTGGAAGGATTCTCATTCTCAGGATTCCTCTAACCCACCTCCTCCAAATAAGGGGAAATAAAAAACCAAAAAAACCTAAGTGTGCCTATTGTAACAAGCCCAATCATGATGAGTCTCAGTGCTTTCAGAAGAAGGTGGATGGATATGCCAAAAATATTTCTGATTTGACAACTCTTCTTCACAAGAGAAATATAGATATTCATTCTTCCTATTCTCATAGGTCTTCTACATCATCTTTTTAGACAAATGGGTCAGACAATGGAAAGGGTCATGCATTATGTGCATCTACTATTGATCCCTCCTTTATATGGCTACTATAAAGGCTACTAGATTTAGGTGCTTCACACCATATGGCATATTCTCGAGATTTATTCTCATCTTTTGAGGCTTCACCTACCCCACAAATTTTGATGGGGAATAACACAATTATGACTGTATGTGGGAAGGGTTCTATGAACATTGATGATAGTGCATTCCATGATGTACTATGTGTTCCATCTTTGTCCTCTAACCTTCTCTCTATCTATCAGATTACTCACAATGGGATAGGGAAGACAAATGAGTTCACTCTAGATTTTGTGCACATCAGAGACAGTGTGACATGCAATATTGTTGCTACAAGGATAGTTAATCATGCTACCCGCTTGTACTCCTCTCATTTTGGTCCACCATATCCATTGTCAGAGAATATCTCTCCTACTTCATGAGTTCCTATCGAGGAGCAGTCGGGTCATCTGAACTTATGTGTTGTTCCTAAGATCAGTGTTGTGGCTTCTACACCTCCTCCTCCTATTGAGTTTGCATCTATTCATCATGATTCCTCTTCAACATTACCTGTTATGGTCACTCCCTGCATCAAGCCACCTACTCCAGTTGTTGAGGGCATATCTGAGGACATTCATCTCCTCTTAGATGATAGATTCAACACATCTATTAGCCCACCTTAATTGGAGATTCCATTATAGGAGTCTCATTCATTTTCCTTTGAGCATCAGTTAGGCCTTCCATTTTCACCTCTCATTCAGGGGTTTCCTCATTGTTACTTGTCTTTGTTTCTTCCGCATTGGAGTTCCATTGGTTTGATCATTTCCACAAGGGTTCTATCATTCTAGGGGGATTTGGTGTCTCATCCCTCTCTCATGGGGGGAATGGTTGTATTTATGGTTTTGAGAGAGTCTCTTGAGCCATTTCTTTTCTGCATTTTTCTATCTCTTTTTGGAGAGGGGTTTTTCCCACTGGGTTTTCTCCTTTTTCTCCAGTTTACAGAGATTTCCTTGTATTGGGTACCTAATCAGGCCTTGTTTCTAGGACCCTCTTTCTTGCTTTCATAGCTGTGCTAGGTTATCTTACCTCCTGAGCTTCGCTTAAGGGGGGTTTTAGAGTAATTTCCCATTAGACTTATTGATTAAATCATGTTGATTTAATTATTTAAGTTGTCATTACTCTTTTTTCTTTATCTTTCTCTTAGGTACATTATAATTAATATTTATATTAATTATTAATGTGCAACCTAGATTTTTAGTCTTTAGGGTTTTGTTCACCTTTATAGGTTGAACCTTGTAATTAATCATTCAGTAATTCAAAATACATTTTTGCTCTACTCTTTTTGAGTTTCTCTGAGCTTTTGATTTCTTCTATTTTTTCCTCCTTTCTACCTCTTTCTTGCAACACGTACTTGCATGCAGTTTTTCTTGGGTGTTATCAGATCAGTGTTTCTCATATCCTTCAATTCCTTCACAGAAGCAAATATTCACCAAATTCATTAAATTTATATCCTAACTTGAGGTTAATCTTAGTGAAGTATTGTACATTATGGAGCTGATCCAAGAGGTCATTGATGTTTTGAGGGGGGTACCTATATTTCAAATGCCAATTTATTTAACAATTCAAATGTCTCAAGTAGTCAAGATTATCAATGGAGTTGCTTTGATAAAATATAGATACAAATAGGAGATTGGAGTTGATTATCCTTCACCTGTGCATATAAGATTTGATCAAAGAAGATATATGCACATATAAAAAACATGCAGATTTGACCAAGCACTACTAGGAGCTAGACCCAGCAACAAATGGACTTGTGATGATTTTCACAATAGTACATCTGTTGCAGGGTAAGCTCCTAGTAGTGCTTAGGAAAATCTGCATGTTCATCACCTTTTCATATACCTTCTCTAATCAACTCTTACATATAGGTGAAGGTTGTATATGTTGTGTGTGCGTGTGTGTGGCTTAGTATTGTGCCCTAGGTCCTCCAAAGTTGCTTACAAGCATTATAAAGAGATTTTTTTATAGTTTGGGCAATTAAAATGTTGATAAGATGTAAAAAATAAAAAGGGGGTCATTATCATTGATCTTAAAATGAAAAATATGTCTATCTAATGCTTTTATTCCTTGTAAATGATTGTTTGAAAGAAAAATGGTGAAGAAAATAAGATTGAAAGAAACATGATGAAGAAAATGTTTGAAAGAAAAAATTTAAGCTTGTAGACTCATGGCCACCAAAGGAGATTCAAGATTTTCAGTTTAAGAACACTTTCATCGATAGCAAATAAGATACATTATGGATTCGATCCAAGAGGTTAATCTTAGTGAAGTATTGTACATCTTCACTTGAGGTTAATCTTAGGGAAGTATTGTACATTGTGGAGCCGATCCAAGAGGTCATTGATGTGATGAGGGGGGTACCTATATTTCAAATGCCAATTTATTTAGCCATTTTTTTAACAATTCAAATGTCTCAAGTAGACAAGATTCTCAATGGACCTGCTTTGATAACATATAGATACAAATATGAGATTGGAGTCAATCAACCTTCACCTGTGCATATATAGCCTTTACCCATATATATAAGAGTTGATCAGAGAAGGTATATGCACAGGTGACAAACATGCATATTTGACCAAGCACTATTGGGAGCTAGACCCTGCAACAAATGGACTTGTGATGATTTTCACAATAGTACATCTGCTATCAGGTAAGCTCCTAGTAGTGCTTAGGCAAATCTGCATGTTCATCACTTGTGCATATACCTTCTCTAATCAACTCTTACATACATGTGAAGGTTTCATATGTTGTATATGTTGTGTGTGTGTGTGTGTGTGTGTGTGTGGCTTAGCATTGTGCCCTAGGTCCTCCAAATTTTCTTACAAGCATTGTAAGGATCTTTGTTTATAGTTTGGGCAATTAAAATGTTGATAATATGTAAAAAATAAAAAAAGGGGGCCTTTATCATTTATCTTAAAATGACAAATATGCATATCTAATGCTTTTATGCCTTGTAAATGATTATTTGAAAGTAAAATGGTGAAGAAAATAAGATTGAAAGAAAAATGGTGAAGAAAATGTTTGAAAGCAAAAATTTAAGCTCGTAGACTCATGGCCGCCAAAGGAGATTCAAGATTCTTAGTTTAAGAGAACTTTCATCGATAGAAAATAAGTTACATTGTGGAGCCGATCCAAGAGGTTAATCTTAGTGAAGTATTGTACATCTTCACTTGAGGTTAATCTTAGTGAAGTATTGAACATTGTGTAGCCAATCCAAGAGGTCATTGATGTGTCGAGGGGGGTACCTTGATTTCAAATGCCAATTTATTTAAAAATTCAAATGTCTCAAGTAGACAAGATTCTCAATGGAATTGCTTTGATAACATATAGATACAAATAGGAGGTTGGAGTTGATCAGACTTCACCTATGCATATACAACCTTCCCCTATACATATAAGAGTTGATCAGAGAAGGTATATGCACATGTGACAAACATGCAGATTTGACCAAGCACTATTGGGAGATATACCCGGAAACAAATGGACTTGTGATGATTTTCACAATAGTAAATCTGTTGTTGGATAAGATCCCAGTAGTGCTTAGGAAAATCTGCATGTTCATCACCTATGCATATACCTTCTCTAATCAACTCTTATATACAGGTGAAGGTTGTATATGTTGTGTGTGTGTGTGTGTGTGTGTGTGTGTGCACATGTGTGTGTGTGTGTGTGTGTGTGTGCGTGCGCATGCGTGTATGTGTGTGTGTGTGCGCGTGCACGTGTGCATGTGTGTGTGTGCATGCGTGTGTGTGTGTGTGTGTAGCTTAGCATTATGCCCTAAGTCCTCCAAAGTTGCTTGCAAGCATTATAAGGAGCTTTTTTTATAGTTTGGGCAATTAAAATGTTGATAAGATGTAAAAAAATAAAAAAGGGACCCTTTATCATTGATATTAAAATGACAAATATTCCTATCTAATGCTTTTATGCCTTGTAAATGATTGTTTGAAAGTAAAATAGTGAAGAAAACCAGCCCAAATTTTATGCTCATAAACTCATGGCCGCCAAAGGAGATTCAAGATTTTTAGTTTAAGAGCACTTTCATTGATAGCAAATAAGATACAATGGAAACTCAGAACTATTTCAAGGGGGACTCAGAAATCATATTTATGCTACCAAAGACCTTAAAGAATGTCCTCCAAATTTTTAGAATATTTAAAATGATCAATCGTTGCTTCCATCAACTAATGACTTTCTAGAGCAAGTTAAATTAGAGCCTTTTATGGAACCCAACCCCTATTCTTAAAAGGCATCTTATCAGGATATATGACCAGTGTTGGAATAATAAAAGGGTGTGTACTAAGAGGGGAGGGGTGAATCAGCACCCTTAAAAACTTTTACACTTTAAATCTTCTAGTAATCATTGCTTGCATAACTGACCATTGTAGCTTTACTACTTTATGCATGTAATATCATAACATAAATGTAAGTTCATGGAAACAAACATAGAAACATTCACGAAACTCATTTACACATGACACAAGAATTGATAATGCAGAAAACCCCTGTTAGAAGGTAAAACTACGGTGGGGATGAAACCCATAAAGCTTCACTATCTGCAGAATGGAAGGTGTCGATTAAGGCTTAAAAGTTGTGATCACTTCTGATGATCTTACCCTATTAGGAGTAACATGTTAGACTTGTTAAGTCTACTCGATTAAGTGATTTCAGAACACAATGTATGTGTGCACTCGGTTAAGAGATTTACAATAAGACTATTAAGTCCACCTTCTTGAAGGATTTCTTTTGTTTGCTACAATTGTTAAAGAGTAGATAGAAATATAGATGAACTAATAGCTTGCAATATTGAATTTATGATTATAAATCCATTAAGTACATAAACAATATCACCTATTGTGATAGATAATACCTCTGTTCTATTGGGTAGTCTTGAATGTAGTTATTCATAACTGAATTCTCCTTTATCTGTCCTTGTGCATGAAACTTTCTGTCTGATCCATAGATGTCCTTCTACGGCTACAATCATCATCTTCTTGATTGATTTTACATCTATATATAGAATGTCTTGACCTAATTAGGTTTCACGCTTTTCTTGAATAACTCTAATGATCAAAGGTTTACAACTTGACCTTGATATCCTAGTTTGCATGAATACAATCAGTTAACTAATTGCATCCACATTACGTTATCCTTGATCCACAAAAAATGGTGGTCTAGCTAAGCATAAAGTTGTTTTAAATATTAAAGTGGTGATTGGGGCTTGGTGTGGCCTCCTCCTCATTGAGAGCTATCTCGGTTAGATCCAGTACCTACTTGGGTGGATTAAAGATTTGTGTCCAAATATTATTGCTTTCTATATCAATCTCTTCTAACCTATCTTGCAGTACTTTGTATGCTCTTGTCTTTGCAGAAAACTTCTTGGAGTGCTCCTACATGGTTGAGTCAATTTATTCAACTGTGGACTCAGGCATGAATGTAACTAGGTATCTCTCCCTCATCTGTTTCTTTGTGTGCAATGCATATGTCCACTTGGAAACTATCTTATCATTTAGCTCTTGTGTAATATGAGGGTTAAATTGTATAGGTACATATTTGTATACAATCATCATCTTGATTATGGCCTCTTCTATTTTATTATGATCCTTGGTAGACAGAGTTAGCCATTATCTAATCGTGTGATGTGAGATACTGCCGATATTGATGATTGACTCTGCAACTTCATCAATTGTCTTTGGTATTTTGGCCCTTTCTCTTGGATTTTTTGTTCTCTTTCATCATTTTTAGTGTCATCCTTGTCTTCTTTTCCTCTTAGATATCTCCTTCTTTGTTTTGGTGTTGATTTCCCGGTTGAAGATGTATTCTTTCTTTTCTGATATATTCTCAAAGTTCCTTTCTTCAAGGGTGGTGAGTCTACCTCTTTTGTTGTTTTGCTTCTTGTTCTTGATGTAGCCGTTACTTCAGTAACTTTTGATTTCTTGGATGGTGGTGCATCTGATTCGGTAGACTTTGAGTCACTTAATTCTTTACTTTCACCGACGGGTGATTGTTCCTTGGTGATATCTACTTGTTGTTCCAACTCTTCATCATTTACAAAAAGTTTCTTCTAAAGAGTATTCATTATTTTTGTCTTCTTCCTGTCTATTTTCTTTACTACTAAACCAATCTTTATTCTTGAATTGGCTTCCTCATATGTACCAAATCTTTTCAAATTTTTATCCACTAGTTCATTTAGCAGGGTTTCAATAGCTTTTTTACCTGATCAATGTTAATTTCATAGTCCAATGGTGGTAACCATGTTGTTCTCGGTTGTGCAGGTTTGATGAGAGTGGTATCGATGTCCACAATAAAAAATATCTCATCCTTGTATTTATCCACTATTTGAGCAGGGATTCTCATCCTCTTCTGCATCCTAGTCTTGAATGTGGCAAAGTAGTCATCCATTAAAGGTGTGAAGTTATCTCCTAGTGACTTAATAAAATCACTAATCTATGCAGTGATTGGTTGGTTTGTGTCCCAAGTGACATTACTGACTGAAGGAAATAAGTTTTGTAAATAGAATAATGTGCAC
The DNA here is from genome assembly GCA_018584345.1 of Thuja plicata. Taxonomy (NCBI): domain Eukaryota; kingdom Viridiplantae; phylum Streptophyta; class Pinopsida; order Cupressales; family Cupressaceae; genus Thuja; species Thuja plicata. The sequence continues at coordinate 630,198 of MU227092.1, read as the reverse complement.
ATTAGGAGGGAACCAAACTTACATGTATTAGATCAGGCTGATCGAATTGTTCTCATGTTCTCTTCCAGTTTCTTCAGTAGCAGATTGGATAGGTCTAGTTGTAGTCCCTTCTTCACTATTTTATATGCAGTGTCAACTGATCCACATGCAATTTTGTTCATTCTTCTTGCTTGAAATATCTTGTACCCGATGACATATGCACCAAATTTTATCTTAGGGTCGGTGATTGAATTAACTTTTAAACCTCTATCGTCCCACTTGGCTCCAGTTAACTTTTCAATCTTGGGGCGTGAAAGGTGTTTTAGGGATTTTGCCTTCTCGGTTATCGGATAACCAGTCACTACATGAATGACATCCTTTGTGATTGGTTTTGGTTCATCCAACCACATCCTTCCATCATGCACTCTGCTAAGTACTATGTGTATCCATTTGGTTTTGAACTCTCTCGCGAACAGTAGGGCATTGGTTAACCCTTTCACCTCAATGTGTTTGTGCTCATCTTTCAAGTTTCCATCCTTGTATAGCTTTTGGTAAGCTTCCTCAATCTCCAAATCTCCAATCTCTGCAACCTTATAGTGAATGTATGCATGGATGTCTTCAACCAGGAAAACCCTAGGAGGGATACTTGAAAATGCTCCTTTGTCATCGGGTTGAGCAACAACCTCAGAGAAAAACTTGTAGTTAGGCTCCTCATAGGTTGAGTTCTTTATCAAGGTGATCTTTTTGTGCTCTGTGTTCTTGATCTTCGTGACCCGTGAAGTGGTTTCCATTGTTTGATAAATTTAGGGCTTCTTCAAAAACATAGTGTTAGATCAGTGATTCTTGATACTCACTTGATCTTTACTTTGAGTGCTTGGAATCTGTCGGAGTAGCTTAGAATCTGCTATGAGTTTCTCTACAATCTCATTGCTCTACAATCTCGTTGCTCTTAATTTCTTTTCTTTTCTCTATACTTGCTCTTAAACGCTGGGTGAACAAAATGAGCTTTTGTCACCCTATTTATAGAGAATACCCTAAGTGATGCAATAAATGCTTCACCTATCACTCGATCGACAAAGCAAAGATGTTTGGTTAACACACTAAATACTTCAACTTGATGAATATATAGTACTTGGTACAAAGTGTTAACTTGGTTGTCTTCCACATGTTTATCGATGTGCAGTTTATGCTCGGTTCATATTAACCGACCAGAATAGATTCACACAATCTTAACAAGTAATACCATAGTGCATCTTCATTCATGCTAATTTGGCATATTATCAATGAATGTTGGAACTGATGTAAAATATATCTTTGTAGAGTGCAGTTCCATACTTATATTGCTTAGGTGGGGGTGGTGGAATCACCTGATCCATTAGATGAGGTGTCACCAACTGTAGTGCTTGGTCCAACATTATCATTGTTTGAAGCTTTCCTCCACATTTGATTTCTCATTCTCCTGATATCTTCAATAAAATTTCCATTTGCAAAAGTTCTTGGATTCTGTCACTCGATCTATGCAGTCCTTGCTTAAGTGACCAACCTTATGACAGTTTAAGCATGTCATTCCAGGGTTAGTCCACTTTCTAGATCTTCTTATCCATTTCCTCATATAGTTTGCGGCTATATGTCCATATATACCACATGTTGTGAAATTTACCCATGTGTTGTAATCCCATACATATGTATTATTGACTCTTCTTGGTTGATATGCATTTTCTTGTTCTTTGGGTTTCCAGACTTGCTTTATCCTTTTTCTGCATTCATGAAATGTGTGGCCATTCATGTTGCAAGTAGAAAAATGTTTTTCCATGTAGGATTTCTTCTGTGGTTTGTTCAGCTTAGATCTGCATTCATGTGCTTTGTGTCCTTGCTTGTTACAATTATAACAATTACCTATGAATGTAGAAGTAATTATAGGGATACATTTTTCCTTGCTCTTGCAAACATTTGATGTGTGGCCTAGTTTTCCACGGTGATTACAAGAACGCTTCTTTAGTCTTGGATTTGAGTAGAAATTCCTTTGATCAACTTAGTTTGATGATTCTTCATGCTTGGTATACCCTAAACTGGTATTGTTGTTTGAAGGTTGGGTGGTTTTGGAATGTGAGTTGTTAGGGGTTGCTTTGTAATAGGAGGAAAAATGACGGCTATTTTCAGGGCAACAATGCACTGGTTTGGATATCTAGTCCAAATGAGTAATATGAAATTCTGAGATATGTTGTGCAACAGAGAAAATAGTATCCATATATGATTTTATATCTTTGATTTTTTGGGGGAATCTTGGATTAATATTTGAAAAACCCGTTGAGTAGGGCTACTAGGGATTAAGGCATAGTGAGCACCCAGGTAAGGATTGTTGAATGATCAAGTTGAATGGTTGAATCCAATTGATGGATTGAGGGACATTGGTCTGTTTACAAATGTGTGTAGCCTATGGGTATCATAAGCAGTTGATGTGCACTCTGATTGATTATGGTGTGGATTGGATCAATGAGGATGATCCTTGAGAAGAAGCTAGTTTGGTGTTGCTACAAGGAAAATGGAGTCCCTCTGGAAGTTTTTGATTGAAAGTCCACCAAGGCCTCTGCATCATAGAGGCATGACCATAATGGGTCATTTAAAATGTAATGAGAACAAGATTGGTCATTTGATAATATTTTGATAGTATGGTGATCATTCTGTAATATGATCATGAATAAAGTTTTGTAATCCATTATTGGCACCTTGAGGCTAGGAGAGCACTCCTTGGGGTCACTTGATGATCCAAGGATAAATAAAGTTGTTTAAGACCTATAAGGTCAATATTGATTGTACGTTGGCCATCATAGCCATTAAGAGTTGTGTAATGCAATAAAAGTGCTAAAAGATGTAATGTTGCATGTAATGATTTGATCCATGGAGGATGTAAAACTTTTAATAATTAGTAGTTACTTAGGGGTGATTGATCCCTACATTATTTATTATTTTATTCTTTATTATGAGTCCAAAGGGGACTCCAAGACTCTATAACCCTATATTCACTCCAAATTTTGGCATTTTTTTATTCTTTCAAAAGTCACATTCGAGTGGACATACCACAACAAAGTGAGTTTTTGGTGAATTTTGATTAGATTTATATTAATAATGGTTTCTTAGGTCATTTTAGACCATTTTTGGTGATTGGGTCAAATTGCTAATGCAACTTTTTGGGTCAAATTTGTCAAAATGGGAAAAATATTCTAGAAGCAAGTTGAAAAGTATTTCAAAGGTGTGGGGATGTTACTTTGAGTGATTTTTGACATTAATAATCCATTTTGTCTCCCTTTGTACAAAATGGTTAAGTTTGAAGGTGATTTTGGAAAACAAATTTAATCGTCATATATATCTTTTTTTGTGCATGCTTTCTTATCCCAAATTTGTAGGGTGCCACAAGAGGATTTCACATGATTTTGACTTCATGAAAGTCTGATATCAACATGTATCAGACAGAGAGCTAGATGTTTTGATGTTTGCATGAAGTGATGGAAGGAAATTTAGAGGAATGTGAGATTGGTGGGATTTTAGGAATAGTGTTGGGACTCTAACCATGCAAATATATCTCTTTAAAATCCTCTTAACACAAGGACAAGTCCTCACTTCCTTATCATCTAGTGATGAAACCTAGTTGCATTCGTTATGACAGTCCAAACCAAGTTTGTAAAACACCTAAAATACATTGAATCAAAGTTGCATGCATATGTCATGTGTCCATAGGAGGGTTAGGGTCCTTAAAAATTAGGTATAACAAAAGGATATCATTATTTGCATTGGATACATACTAATAGTTTTGACTATCTTATTAACTAGTAAAATCACAGTCACATTCATGTTCCTTACTCCTAAAATATTCTAATCCAAATCTAATCCAAAATATTCTATGGATGAACAAACTATGACTTGATGGTACTAACAAATAAATAAAAGAAACCCATAAATTGAATACCAAAAAACCATTGACCTACCAATAATTGTAAATAAAAAATTTAGAAATGAAGGATATACATAACATGTAGGTTTTTAAATATTGGGATTTATGAAACTTATTTGAAAACTAGTTTGAATTATGAACCAACACAAGCTAGGAAAATATGTCTTAAAATATAATGTTCTTCATATATTACATATTAAGTGGAGTCTAGCGCCACTTCAAATATTCCTTAAAAAGAATGGAGCACAACAAACATTGTTTTCCATATCAACTGCTCAAAAACAATTGATTATTATCTTACTAAACTTACAATTCAAATATGAACTTATCTCTTCACATTCTCATATCAAATCCTTATTTTATCTCTATTGTTTGCTTCTATAACAATGATCTAAACATAATCTACCTTAAAACAATGAAAATACACTAAACATAATCTAGTTAATTCCTAATTTTAAATTTCAAATTTTTATCTGGCTTTGATTTTTTTGAATTCTACCATATCATTTTGCTTTTAGATTAAAACCCAACATATTACAATCTAAATATTAGACTCAAACTTGGAAAATATACCAATTTGTATTATCTCATGTTATGATTTGACACCACTTCACACATTTCCTAAAAATAATGGAATATCTTCCATAGGGCAAGTAATGTGGTCCATATTTCCTTAGAATAATGAATTGATAAAAATAGGAAGAGCGTGAGAATAAGGATAAATTATTAATTGAGTAAAATTCAAACAAGCCACTAAATACAAATGAGTAAGTTGAAGAAGATGAATATCTACTTTTCCAATGTCTTTCATCTTAATTCTTTCTTGGAATAACTATTTTATCTGATAGGATTTAGTGACAAATACTACAAAGAATTTTTGGTGAGGACCAAAAGATTGCTTTCCTAAGTTGTTGAATAAACTGTCCCTCATATATAAGGGCATGAATAATAAGCGCAAAGTGAAGAAAGAGAAATGTGCCACTAAAGGAAAGTATTAAGAGTTAAAAAGAAACAAATGATAATGTAAACTTAAATTATTTGTCTATTTTAAATTGAAGGGAATGTTAGAGCATGCATATTTTCATATTGTTGCATTATGTAAGAGATGTATATTATTACATTATATAATTGTGCACATATACATATATATTCTCATGTATAATTGAACACATGTTTGCACATGCATGCTTAGTTCAAGTTCAATTTGTGAAGCTTTAGTTAAGCTTAATTTAGTTTAGTTCTGCTCTAATTGAGATTTATTTTTATTTTTAACTCTTTGTTATTATTAAAGCTAATGATTTATATAAAAACAATTCATTTATACATTGTAATTAATCAATCACTTTAATGGATTTAACGATAGATATTGCAAAGTGAGAAAGAGAAAGGTGCCACTAAAGGAAAGTATTAAGAGTTAAAAGAAATTAATGGTGGCGACTGCACAAATGGGGACTCTATCCAATCTTGGTAGGATCATCTGATTGGAGTGGAGTGCCCCTACTATCTATAGGTGGAACAATAACTCTATATCCATAGTTCCATAGTACATATATGGAACATATCTAATATTTAGTGAATAATATAATCCATTAAGTATTACATTTCTTAAATACATTAATTTTTATAATATATCTGATGTTTTATTTATAGTTTTAATTTAATAGATAATATCATTATCTATTAAATTACAACTATAACTAAAGTATAATATATATTATTAAAATCAATATCATGTGAGATTTAAGTAATAAAAACACTCACATAAATACTAAAATGAAAAATATATCACCTATAGATTTACTCCTAAATCATATTTGATAAAACTTGAGATCCGCCCACTATGATAGGGTTTTACAACCCTAAATTTATTCATTTTACCCTTTATCTCTTCTAGAGACTTCGTGAACTCTACTTGGTGTCTCTTCCTGAGGCTACAATTTTTTATTCTATGGTTACTTTGTGAGTTTTGGAAGTTTTTCTTGGAGATTATCCTTAATACAACTTCACAACATTTTCCAGGTATGCTTCCATTGTGAAAATACCAAGCTCTTTGTGACTATTTTTGTGAATGGCTATGAGAATCTGGAAACAATCTCTATATTCTAGCTCAAACTGTGGCTTTCATTTTGGACTTCAAGTTGTACAAGTTTTTTTGGAAATCTCTTTTCCCCTATTCTTTTGATGACTTTCTATATACATGCTCCATTTGTGCATTCAAACTATTTGGTAATGATTTTTACATTGATCCTCTTTTAATACATCACCGGAGAAAATGATGACAATGATTACCCATTATATGTATCATTATAAGACAAGGGATTTTAAAGAATTTGCATTTAGGATTGAAAACACTAATACCATAAACTAATTGGTATTCCTGAGGTAATGTAGAGGCTCCATGTATTTCATGTTGACCAACGTTAGTTCCTGGATAACCCAACCCATCATCGAGAATAGATACCCTATCTCTTCACGACTATAGGGGTGCAGACTCTCCATGCTTGTTGAATGCATATTTGAAGAAAGATTTCTTGACTGTAATACCTACTATAATAATAATAAGATATTTCTTGATTGTAATACCTAGGAAAACACCTATTTCTTGAATGCGAAAAGAAGATATTTAAAAATTATAATACCTACTTCATGATATTCATGACACTCGACTTCCCAAGAATGGGTTGGGCTTCCACAGAGCTACCTTTGTGCCACTCTGTTCGCGCGATAAAATATAAATGAAATTGATATATCTTTTTTTTTTAAAAATGTGTGCCCGTAACCGTCGTAAATACGATGGTATCAGGCATAATTGCAAAAAAAAAACACCAATTTTACAAAATGTGCCCCTCCGTCGGAAATGACCATCGGAAAAGAGGCCCAAATGTATTAGTGATAGATGATTTAGGTTATTTTCTTCTACAAATCTCCTTTGGTATACAAAGTGTAGTACTTTGTTGAAAGTTTGGTTTAGGCATTTTCCAAATTTCATCTTTATTTATAAATTCTCTTTGAGTTTGGGTAGAATCTTAACTTTGAAGATGGATAGTCTTATCCAGTTGAAAATCGAGGAGGATCAAAAGGCCCTTTTGGGCACTATCATAGATGACCATCTGAAATCAATTTATAAGTAGGGCCTGGTTGGAACGTTTACAAATGAGGCCATGAGAATGGTGTTGGGCCTTGAATTTATGGTATCTATTAACTTATAATGAGTCTATACAGACATTACATCCTAATTTTTGGCCTCTCTTATGGACCTTAGAGGAGATAAGGTGGAGATACTGCTACTACTAAGGCAATATTTTAAAGAAGAATTCTTGGGGGATCACATTCAATTTTTTGCCTTGGTAGAAATAGGGGTGGGGATCCCATGGCCAAGGGATATACCCAAGCTATGGAAGCTAGGCCAAAATGTGACCTAGAAACCCTTTATTTTGATCTTGAATGACGAAGAACTGGAGCGGCACAAGAAATGGGTGGTGATTGGGAGGGATTTCCTTTATATATGGTTTCTCCTTGATGATGCATGAGACTACAGATGGTTGCAAGAATTCGTGTAGCTTATCATATTTGAAGCATTCCACTTAGTATGAAGGGAAGGAGAGCACCCATGTTTTTTGAAGTGAAGGTTCTTTTTTTGTTTTTTTTTTGCAAATTTGCTAGTGTCCCTAGTTTTTTGAAATGAAGAGCACCCTACCATTGTTATTCTAGTTTCCACCTTTTGGATTCTGATTCTTGAAGGGATTATGATTATTGTAATTTTTTTGTATAAATAGGGGTATTCCAACTTCTAAGTGTAATCAAAATAATGTGAGAATTTATTATTCTATACATAGTATAGTTACTCTTCAATGTAAATATTCATATACATGTTAAATATAAATGAAAATTTTGCAAATTCTGTTAAAAATGCTTTGTCAAGCTTAGCAAATTTCAATTTTTGAATGAAATGGACAAAGGGTTTATAGTAAAATTGAGTGTGATACTAATTTTGTGAATCTCTAACATAACAAATTGAAATTACAGTTATGTTATTTTATAATTATTTATGAAAGACATAAATTGATAAATTGTTATGTTATTTTATGATATTATTTCTTCATTTTGTTTATATCACACCATCTCGGTTCATTAATTAATTATATTCTGAGTTTATTTTACAAACCAAAATTAAAAGGCTAAAAAGAGTAATTTCACTGAGTAATTAACAATTTTCTAATAACATAACCAACAATATATTAATGTTGTCTAGGATACTTATAATTGTTTCATGCATGCTTTCCAAACAGACTCATAGGACTATTTCCAAAACCTCTGTTATAACTTATAAAACAACCCCAAACCTATACTCTATACCAGGGTCCAGACCAATGTCTAGATAGTTTATATTTTATAAAAAAATAGGGGTAAAGGGACTCATCTACTAGACTACCACTACCAATTAACCCAAAAATAAAAAATATAGAATAGTTACCAGAGGCATTGAGTGCCTCATTCTTCAAGCATGTCAGGCCTATCGACACCTTGGCCTTGCTGCATTCACAACCTCTTGTTTCACCTCCATTTTAGCTAGCCTGACTTTCTTGGCATAAATGATGGATGGTAAATCCTCTCCATAGTTGACGTGGGTTTCCCCTCTTGCGATTTCCTCCACATCCCATGGGTCTTGAAAAATCCACTCTTCTCCAGTCCCTAGCTCAAGCTCTGCATCAATCACGGTTGCATCCTCTTCATCAAATTCAAATTCATCAAGAAACCCTTCAGTGGTTAGATAGTCCCAATGCCATTCATCCACTTTGGTGTTCCTTGATTTTGGCCAAACAGAGGAGAAAATTGATGTCCTCCTTTATGTCACCCCACCGACCCTTTAGCAAACCCAAATATTCTATTTGCATAATTAGGTGTTTTGCACCTCATCTCTTTGAATGTAGTACTTCAATATCCACATTATTAAGCAAAACATAAATATCTTTCAAATATCTATGCAGAAACAACATCTGGGTGAGATTTTTCTCCTATTACTTGGAAACCCTCATGTATAAGAGCATGTCCTGGAAAAAATTCATAATGTCCAAGCTCACCCTATGCCTATGATGCGCCAGTAAAAACTCTAGACCCAAAAATGCCTTAACCAAATGCACAATGTACATGTGGTCATTCACCAACACACCTTGTAAATAATTATCAGTGACTTCCCCCATAAATGATCCCTATGGTTTCATCACATCGAGCATTATAGGCCGTGTGTGTGATTTTATGCACTTGCTAAGAAGGACACAACACTTCAATAGATCATTAGATTAGTGAAAAATCATAAAAGCAAGGGTTTCATATAAATCACTAAAACCGATCTATTGCTTCCTATCTAGGAGGAGTTTGAAGAATGCAATAATCATGCCCTTAGATTATGCATAAATAAATGACATATACAACCTAAGAATGAAAGATTTGAATAAAAACTAAGCAAGATAATCAAGAAACATGCATTCTAGCTCTAAAACTGAAGATTATAACAATGCACAATAACAAAGCTAAGATGCAACATGATTTCACAATAATCTCAACAACATAACAATGCTCTCAACTCTAAAAATTAAGGGCCATTTGTGCTCAAAATTCATCCTATTTATAGAAGAATTTGAGAGTGAGAGGAGAGAGGAATCCATTAATGGAGGTGTAATAACATTAATGGTGGATGTAAGAGGCATTAATGAGGTATGGGTGAAGGGAATATGCATTAAATGAGAGCATTTAAGAGGCATGGTGAGGGTTTAAGAAGCATGGGTGAGGGTTTAAGGTTAAGCTTGAGAACTTTGACTTTTGGGAGTGGGTTGAACTCCTAATCACAAAATTAGGAATGTGACATCATTAGGAAGTGGGTTAGGATGAAATTAAGATTAGGATTAGGCTTAGCATGGGGGGAATAGGTTGGGATGGGTTTGAACCCAGGGTTAAGGTGGTTGAGGTAGGTTAGGTTAGAGGGAATATTAATGAAATGAATTATATTTATTATATTCATTCAAAAATAGGGAAATTAAATATTTAAGCCTTTGATTTCTTTAGATAATTAATTAGGACTATAGCCAATTAATTAAATTAATTAATCTAGGGGATAGGCTTTTGCAAGTGATGAGGTATAATAGGGATTTTATTTAATTCCCTCTAAATTAATTACCTTAGCCATGTTTTGATTTGCATTGATTTGAATTGAATTGATTGGTTTTGATTGGCTAAGGTGATTAATAAAATTTAGTGATTAAATCACTTAGGAAATTAAATTTGATTTGAATGAATTATGCCAACCGATGGAAGAGTTGTCTTGACATAATTGGGGGTATGGTCACACTTAGGGAAAATAGGGTCTATGGTCAGAGCATACCAAATTAGGGTGGTTACATTTGCCCCTCTTTGAATTGATGTGCGAGCAGTACATTAATTCAAAGAAAGTTTTCAATGTTGACTTTAGAAAGTTTGAGAATTTTGCTCACGATCTAATGAAATGTCAAATGAGATCAGTCTCGCACTTGATTGAACTAAACTGATAGAATTGACTTTGAACTTGATCGAACAAAGGTCAATAAGAAAAGATCTTAAAGATACCAATTTTGAACTTGGTTGTCGTTCAAAGATTGATAATACTGATTCCAAACTTGGTTGTCGTCCAAAAGTCAGTATGAAGCTGCCAGGAGCTTAATAAGAATCTAAGAAAAAGTAGACATAGGACATCCAGATTGTGAGAACTGAAGCCTTCAATCCAACAGTTCTGACTTAGTCAAGGAGCCGTCATTCCTTTTAGTTTTTTGATAACGAAGTCATTTTAATGTTGTTTCAAGCAAGATTTTAATTGATGATAGTGTGATCATGCCCACTCGGGAATGAAATCGAAGGAAAGAATAAAATCCTTCTGTTGAAATAATGTATCACTTGCATGGAGCGGTTAGATCAAGAAAGAATGGATTAGAAGAAGTGAAGAAATGAAGGCGTGTTTAGAGAAAACACACTTGTACCAAGTTAATCACGTTTAAAAAGTGAGTTAGCTTTTGTTCCCGATAGATCAAAGATTTCAGGAATCATTGATTATGTCATTAACTTGGATTTAGGATGAATCAAGAATAGAAATGATTTTGAGCTAAAATCCTTATACTGTTTCTTTCTTAGTAACATGAATCATGCGATCTCTAAATGCATCTACATGCAGACTCTTAGGACTGCCACTGATTTGTAGATATTATAACATTTTTATCATCATTGGGCACTTTTTGGAATGGATACCACCTGATAGTACAACAATCACTAATACCCACTGATATTATGAAAGTATGAATACTATGTTTATTGGATGCAATGTCGAAAATAGACTTAGGTATCAAGGTATAGAAGCCAAGATAACAAGTTAGTCACTTTCCTTTTACTATATCAGAATCTGTGTAAGGTAAGATATTGGACCCGCAATGAATTTGAAAATTCATATCCTTGGGTACATTATGTTTCATACACCTTCATGAGAATCTGAGTTTAGAAAATAGACAAGGAAATTGTTTCAACCTCACCGTAGTTTACACTTAACAAAGATTGAGATATATGCGGCTATCCACTCATGTTGGCCGCTCTTACCATAAACATCCAAGTTAGGTAAAAATTATAGGATCATTTGGAACAATCACCATACGTAGAAAACCAAAAAAACATTATGTCCCCTGTCCTTGCGAATCTTTGTCTTTGCACAGACATTATGGAGTAACTCGGAAGACATAACAACCATAAATTGAGAATCAATCAAAGAAAAATTATTGCTACTTATATGCCCCTACGTTAAAGCATCATCAGAGCATAAAAGAGTCATAATCAAACCAAGACCAAACTGTGTGTTTTAAGTAGTATTGAGACATACTATTGGTTCATTTGTCAAGTGCAGTATAGATTCATCAATCAAAATTTTGGAATTGAAGCAATATGTGTTCCATGTTTGTGTATAACCTTGTCTCTGTTTGCAATTCAATGTAGTGCTTAGGAACACCGTTTATGTCAGTGCAATGTTTGTGCCAGCTAGGTGGTTGTTTTAAAAAAATACACCCTTGTTTTGTGAAAGTGACAGTTTGGTGCAAGTATCGAGACGCATTGTGTTGGAAGGAAAACCATCCTAGGACGACCTAGCAAATGCAACCTAACACGCTAGCAAAGATGTCCCCAGTGCAGAATGATTTATTTCCTAAGACAAAAAATGCAAACAAATCCCAAGCAAGGATTGAATATTTGTAAGGAAATAGAGTCAGCCCATAGCACAGGTTCAAAGATGAAGTTTAGGGTTGCTGGTGTATTGATAGATAGAGCATGGAGTTTGAGTGACACATGTTTGCCAGGTTTTCACCACTCGGCAAAGCTTCTTCTTTTGCTACCAAGATGCCTGTTTGCCAGGTTTTTATCAAGGCACTTTTCTCTTTTTCAAAATTTTTGCTATTTTTGCTTCTTTTTTTTAATGTTTTTGTAGTACCAAGGCGCCTGTTTGCCAGGTTTTCACCAAGGACACCTTTCTTCAGGACTCTTTCCACTGTTTTTGAATTTCTTCAGGATCAATTTTCTAATTTTTTTTGGTATTTTCTAAGATTTTTACTGCATAGGCTCTGCTAGCCAGACATCAAGCGTAGAACCGCTTCAAATATAGAGTATTGATAGGATCTGAAAGGAAATGTCCCTCAGGTGTAGTGAGCTGATAGGCTCCAGTCTCAAAATTTGCAGTAATGACATAGGGTCCCAGCCAGTTAGGTTCAAACTTTCCTTTCTGTTATCTGTTAGGCTGGTTCTTAGGATTCTCTTTCAGAATGAGATCCCCCACTTGAAAGTGTCATGGTTTGACTTTTTTATTGTACCCTTTTGACATGCATGTTTGGTACACTTTCAGATGATCGAATGCCTATTGCCTGCGCTCATCAAGTAATTCTAGTGCATTCACCCTATTGATGTGGTATTGTTCATCAGTAATAAGACCTTGTAAAGATACCCACAAAGATGGGATTTCAACCTCAATAGGTAGTATTTCCTCGATGCCATAGACCAGGGAAAATGGCATGGCTCCAGTTGGTGTTCTAATGCTTATTCTATAGGCCCAAAGTGCCGAATTTAATTGTAAATGCCAGTCTATGCCAGACTTACTTACAGTTCTGTGTAGGATCTTGAGAATATTCTTATTAGATGCCTCAACATGTCCATTACCTTGAGGATAATAGATTGAGGATCAATGTTGAGTGATGTGAAAATCCGTGCAAAGGTCTTCAATTTCTTGGTTTTTAAATTGACCCCCATTGTCTGTTACAATTGAAGAGGGTATCCCATATCTACAGATAATGTAGTTCAAGATGAACATAGCCACCTATTTGCCAGTGGCTTTGATTAGCGGCATGACTTTGACCCACTTTGTGAAATACTCAGTGGCCGTAATGATGTACTTGTGTCCATTTGAAGAATTAGGATATATTTGTCCAACCAAATCAAAGGCCCATTGCTGAAATGGCCAATGTGTTATGAATGGTATGAGTTCTCTGGCAGGATCATGAATAAGATTTCCATGTGTTTGGCATTTATGACATATTTTTGAAAATTGAATAGCATATTTTTCCATTGTAGGCCAATAATAGGCTACTCTGAGCAGTTTCTTAGCTAATGAAAATCCATTTGAATGTGATCCACATACACCTTCGTGGACTTCTTTTAATGTGCGATCCGATTCTTCATGTTCTAAACATATAAGAAGTGTACCGTCAAGACCTCATCGATATAAGTTATTAGTAATGAATACATAACGCGATGCTGTCCTAATCAAGGCTCTTTTTTTTGTTTCTGTATAGATCATTGGGAATAGTTTGGTCAGTTAGGTAAGTAATGATCTTAGTATACCGAGATTGGTCTGGGGTGTTTAAAGCACAAATTACTTGGTATTCTGGGGTATCAAAGGCGGGGTAGGATAATTCTTCCACCAAGAAGTCATAGCGGAATTGATGTTCTTCTAATTGTAACATGGAGGCCAGTGTAGCCATAGCATCTGGAGCTTTATTCTCTGTCCTAGGGACTTGTTGGAATGTGATAAAGACAAAGTATTTCTTTGGGTCATCAACTAGTTTCTTGTAGGGCATCAACTTCTCATCTTTCATCTGATAATATCTATTTACTTGATTGACAATGAGCTGGGAGTCACCATACACATGTAACTCTACAATCTTCCACTCCATAGCAAGTTTAAGACCATTTACCAATGCTTCATATTCAAAAATGTTATTTGTGCATGGAAACATTAATTTATAGGACTTGGGTATTTTGTAGCCTTAAGGAGTTATGAATAGAACCCCCGCTCCAAAGCCCTGTTGCGTGAAAGAACCATCAAAGTACATCTTCCACGGATACTCAATTAGATGCATAATTGTTCACCAGGGAACTCAATTCTTAAAGGTTCATCATCTTGGAGTGGTGAATCAGCTAATTGATCTATGAGGACTTGTCTTTTAACAACCCTTCTATCTATGTACTCAATGTCAAATTCACTTAAAATGAGGAGCCACTTTGCCAAACGTCTTGTTAATGCTATTTTGCTTAGGAGTTACTTCAAAGGGTCTATCTTTGCAATGAACCTTACTGTATGTGATAGCATATAATGTCTTAATTTTTGTGATGCAAAGACAACTGCTAAGCACCCTTTTTCAATAATGTTGTAATTAAGATCATAAGATACTAGCATTCTACTAATGTAGTAGATTTCTCTCTCCTTTTTAGTCTCATCCTTTTGTGCTAGCAATACCCCTAGTGATGTAGTTGTAGCTGAAATATATAGGAGTAATGGATTTCCATGGATGGGTGCCATAAGAATAGGAGTAGCTAGGTACTCTTTTAATTCTCTGAAGTTGGCTTCACAATGTTCATCCCATTTGAAGGTGACACCTTAATGTTTCAATTTGGTAAAGGGTTGTACTCTGTCTACAAGTTGGGACATGAACCTCCTGATTGAAGGGAGTCTCCCTTGTAATGTCCTCATTTGACTAATGTTGCATGGAGGAGTCATTTCTAGTATAGCTTTGACTTTCTCAGGGTCTACCTCTATTCCTTTCACTGAAACAATAAACCCTAAGAGCTTTCCTGATTGGACCCCAAAGGCACATTTCTTTGGATTGAGCCTGAGTTGAAATTTCTCCATATGATCTAATATCTTCCTTAGGTCATTGATATAAGTAATCCATTCTTTTTATTTAGCTAAGGTATCATCCACATAATCCTCCATGTTTTATGCATCATATCATGGAAAATAGTGGTCATAGCTCTTTAGTATGTAGCACATGCATTCTTTAACCCAAACGACATAATGTTCCAGCAAAAGGTTCCCCATGCGCACGTAAAGGAAGTCTTCTCTTGATCTTTAGGTGCAATTTTAATTTGGTTATAGCCTGAGAAACCATCCATTAGTGAATACATTTGGTAACCTTTTGTGAGGTCTATGATCATATCAATATTAGGCAGTGGAAAATAATCCTTAGGACATGCCTTGTTTAAGTTCCTGAAGTCTGTACAAATCTTGATAGATTTATCTGATTTAGATACTGGGACCACATTAGAAATCCATCCTGTGTAAGCAATGACTCTAATGAATCCAGCTTTCAATAATTTTTCTAGCTCCTTTTTTACCAGTAATGCAACATGAGGATGCATCTTTCTTAGTTTCTGTTTCACAGGTTTAATCCTAGGAGATATAGATAAATGGTGCATGATCAATTCAGGATCTAGCCCAGACATATCTGTGTAAGACCATGCAAAGTTGATCTATTTCTCTTTCAAGAACTCAGTGAATTGTGTCTTTTCCTCATCTGACAAAGATTGTGCTAGGTAAACAATTTGAGGAACTTCAGCTGTGCCCAAGTTAACCGGTTGTGTTGGTTCTATCAAAACTAAAGATCTTTCTTGAAAGTGTTCGGGGAGGATATCAAGAATCTCATCTTTTGGCACCTCTGAGAGGTTTTCACCATCAGATATGTCTTTTGTTTTTACTATTTTAGAATCTGACACTGCCACAATGTGGTTTTCACCGTCAGTTATTTTCTTCTTTTTATTTTTCAATTTGTGACTGAGAAACTTGATATCCTCCTGTGACATGTTCACTTTCCTTGCATTGGTGGAAGAAGGGTAAGGTTCACAAGAATTTAGATAGCAAGCCAAAGTGTAGTCATTAGGGAAGTTGAGGATAGGAGTAGGATCTATATTAGCCCAATCAATTAGGTCTGGGTTTATTAAAGACAAGGAGTCAGATCTTGGGAAGGATAACATCGCGTCGGCGTCAAGACTATTAACTGACATGACATGTTCAGTTAAATTTATCTCTTCGATGTTTAGATCAATAAGAGTCAGATCATCATTATTGAATTCATTGTTAGTTATATGTGGACCAAAATCTAGTGAATCATTAGTGGAAATTTTGTCTTCATATCTTTGTAGAAGGAGGCTCCTAGATTGTAGCCTCTGAATTTCTTCTAGGTCTAGGAAAATACCAGTTTCTTCATCAATGAGTCAGGGAAGGAATACCTCCTCTGCTTCAGGAATATCAAAATTATTAGGGGTGGGGTTAGAATTCTCTTTGTGTTTTGATGGAGCCGTAAACATGTGAATTACATCTATTTCAATGTAATTTATGGCAAAATATAGACCATCCCACTCATAATCATGGGAGTCTGTTATTTTGTCATCAGACCTGTTCAAGAATTCAACAATAGTTACCTGATGTACTCTATTCGCCACTTGTAGATCAAAGTGTGGTAAATCAAAGACATGTGAAATAGTAACTAACTACCCCCAGTTAGGATGTGAATCCTATTGTCGAGGTGTGTCTTTAGTAGTTGTTTCCATCAATGACACCTCTAGAGTGTCTTCTGTTGTTGCTTCTATCTCTTGTGTTAGTAAAGGGATATGAGTGTCTTGTGGTACCTCAAAGCTTGGTACATATTTTTCTACTCGATATTAGGGATACTCTACTCCTATAGGCAATAATCTCTCATAGGTCCATTGTTCTGGTTCTATTTCCTCTTCTTCATCACTCCCTTTGTGAGAGATTGGACTATTTTGTGAAGTAGGTTTTTTAGAGTTATTATTGAAACCTAGCCCTATTTTATCTTTAGTATCCCTGAATTCCATGTGTACAGGTTCAATAAGTCCTTTTCCTTTGTCTCCTAAAGGTCCTTTTCCTTTTTATCCCATTTGTTTGAGTAAATCATACCCTTTACCATACTTTTCCTGGGATATTTCCACATGTTTTACCTCCATTTCCTTGGGTTCCCCCTGGTAAATCCAGGCCAAGACTGCTTTTTCTTCACTGTCATCCCCTTGAGAGGTAGATGCTTTAACCATTCTGGTTGCTTTGTGAATTTTTGGATTTTTAGATGTAGTGGGTGTGAAAGATGGGGAAGGTTTCCCATAGGATCTTGGTGACACTGGAAGTTCTGTCAATGATGGGGTCATGTCCAGCTTGTATTCTCCCATGCTAGTTTCTTCAAGTTTTAAGGTCTACCCAAAGCCTTTCATAACCATGTCTTTGGTAGTATTAGGTACAATCTCTTTTGGAGCTTCCTTGTTATGTGGGACCATACTACCTGACTTAACATTGTTGCAAGTATAATTGGCATCTGCAGGAATCATCACTTCCACCCCATTATGTGGGAATTTGATATATTGGTGGTAAGTAGATGGTACTACTTGCATTTCATGGATCCAAGGTCTCCCTAATAGTATTTTTTAAGCCAAGGGTAGATCCAGAACTTGACATATGTCATTCCTTTCAACCGGTCTAATTCTGATGGGTAGAACAATGAGACCTTTAGAGGATCTTTCTTCTTCATCATAAGCTTTGATAGTGATTTTTCTTCTAGAATCAATGGTTTGTTTTGAGAGACCTAGTTTCCTAATTAGATTAAGCATACAAATGTTCAACCCTGCGCCTCCATCTATCAATACACATCTAACATGGGATTTAGGAATTAGGACTTCGATATGAAGGGGTTGATTATGCGGATGTGTCAATGATTTATCATCTTCTTCTAAAAAAGAGAGGTAATGTGGCACTGAGATGTGATTAGCCATTGCTTGGAATTTGTCTACATCAAGGTCCTTTGGCACATTTGTGACATGTAGAGCTTGTTCAAGAATTTCCCTATGCACTGAGGAGATTTTAAGCAACTCAAAAATGGAAATTTGAGCAGAGGTTTGTTGCAATTGATCCACCAAGTTATACTTTGTTGCATGAATAGTAACTATTTGTTTTGCTGATGTTGGTTTAGGAATAGTGACAATGGGTACCTTGGAAGTTGTTTCTAGTTTGGATGAGGAATTATCCCCTTTGATTGTGACTTGTGCTTGACTTTGGTTTACCGCATTTGATTGGGAAGAGGTGTCTTGAATACCTTTGACAGTGACCACATTAATTGATTCAGTTTTAATGTCTAGCATGTTGATCACATTATCATTTTTAGTGTAGGCATAGTTCACTTCATTTCCTTTTCCTTTAGATGCTTCCCCTTTCTCATAATTAGGGAATGGCTTGTTAAATGTTGTGTGGTCTTTATTAGTGGTGTGCCCTTCCACTTTGATCTTTCCTCCTTCAATAAGGTCTTGGATAACATGTTTGAGTTTCAGACAGTTATTAGTCTTGTGTCCTTTATTCTTTTGGAAGACACAATAAGAATTGTCATCCCACCATCTTGGTTTGACTTCTGGTTCCCATGGCTTTGAATCTGGGATCGTGAGAACTTTGCTGTCCAAGAGTGTTTTTAAAATGGTCTCAAGAGGCTCTCCCAAAGGAGTGAATGTTCTTTGAGGTTTGGAAGTCCATGGTTGCCCTTTTTTGTTATCATTGTTTTCTTTAGGTATTAAGGTTGTTACCTTGGCATCTTTACTTGCTTGCATGCTATTCATCAGATTGAATAGTGCTAGTTTAGGATTAGCATTGGATGCATCTACCACTCCATCGTTAACAACATTTTTGTTTTGTTTCTACCATTTGGTCTTGTTGTTGGAGTTGGCAGATTTGTTTTCACTTTGGAGAGTAATTTCTCCCTTTTTAACCATGACTTCTTCAATGAGGATGACATTCTTGATCATCCTATCAAGGCTAGGGGAATCTTGCATTTGCAATGCATAGTTTAATTCAGGTATCAAGTTATTAACAAAGATTTCCATCTTTTCTAATTCGGGAATAGCCCTGAATACCTTGCAAAGATTTTCCTCCACCTTTGTAGAAAGTGTGTAAAGGATTCGCCAATTCTTTGTTTAGTGTTGCATAGATCCATCATAGTTACATCATGTTGTATATTATAGGAGTAGTGCTGGATAAATTGTTGAATTAAATCCTCAATTTTTTTTACCTTAGGTGTAATATTTGAGAACCACTCCATGGCATTGCCACCTAGGCTTCTTGGAAATAGCCTCATGAGGTATGTAGGTTCATGCATGTACTCTATGCTTAGAGCACAAAATTCTCTCACATGGTCATGCAGATCATCCTCTCCTGTATATTTTTCATATTTTGGCCTTTCCATGTTGGGAGGAAATGGAACCATATTAATACTCTTGTCAAAAGGAAATGGACAAACGGAGTCCAAAGAGTATTTCATTTTGGGTTTAGCCTTTTCCTATTTGAGATTTGCAAGCTCAGTTTGCATCGATGTTAGTTGTTTGGCCAGAATAGAGATAGGGGTTGATACCTCTTTTTTTTTTAGTTGTTCAACATCATAATCTTTAGGTTATTTTATGCTAGTGGATGCTAAATGGAGAAAGTATTTATCTTTATCTTGGCTAATTATATTTTCCAATGTTTTTTGGAATTTCTTACTTTGTTTGAGTTTATTGTATTCTTCTTCAGTGATGTCTTCCTCACTATCTGAACCAAACAAAGGACGGTCAAAGTGTTGTTCTTCTTCACCATCGCTATCTTCATGTTTTTGGTTTTTTCCATTGTCGTATTCCTCAAAAGCCTCACTCCATTCGTGAGTGGGTCTTTCCATTTCTGAAGAGTCTAAATCGAATAGGGAACTGCAAGACGTTTCTCCTTGTCAAAAGTGTAGCAATCTTGGAGTTATTTCTGATTCTTTATAAGTGTACTTGTTGTGTCTTGTGTTAACCATGTATTTGTATCTCAACCATGTCAAAGTTTCCCGATAGTGTCAAGTAGAGTCTCAAATCGTTCAAGTGAGTGTGTCTAGGTAGAAGTGTCATTTGTGTTTTGGTAGAAGTAAATGATTCCAACGTCAAAGGGTTAGAATACCCTGATAGTGAGATGGGAATCAAGTTATTTTGAAAAGAGGATAGACCACACATATTGAAATGAATTGTGAGAGATTGATAGGACATGTAAGGTGAACCTAAATTTTTTTTTTCACACAACAATAGTGAGACCAGAAAAGGCAATAGGAACAAACTAATGAGCCAAAAATGTATCTAGATTCACTAATTTTTTTTGAGAAATCAATATGCATATGCTCACTGTCCTAGATGCAAGCCTCTGCATGTGATCCAGGAAATACAAGATGCAAGCTTCTGATGAACTAAATGCGACCTTTCTTACTAGATGCGATGAAATGCTGACCAGATACTATGCAGGATACCATATACAATCTTGCACAACCAAATAATGATGACATGTAACTGATTGAATGTTTGAAGATGTTAAGTTGATGATCATGCAAGGCATTAAATCAATTAATGTATTTGTATTATCATTGATGTCAACTTGATATAATCTGTATGGTCAAGAAAACACTGCCAAAGACTTCAAAGAACCAATGAATCAAGGCTATGCTAGCAGTAATGCATACAAATCAAGTATTCACTAAGTGATAGTATACACTAATAGAGTGCACCTGATGGTTAGAGTGAAAGAGTAGAGTCACAGTGTTACCCGACGAGCTAATGCACAACATTACCGATGAGCAGAGTTTCAGTGTTGCCCGATGGAGAAAACAAAGGACAGAGATCCCAATGACAACTGAAGTCACACCGATAGAATAGTTAGTTATCACCGATGACTAACTAAAGTGTTGACTGATAGAACAGAGAGTTTAGAAAATGACAAAAATGTTTAACTTTCAAGAAGCTAAATATAGAGTTAATAGAAACTTATCATTGTTTTAATCATCCAGATAAAGCCAGAGATAAGTAATTGATTTAAAACTACTTTTTCCAGTTGGCAAGAAGATCTCTATAAGATCAGACTGGAGTTTTTCTTTAAATCTATTGAAAAATATTGTTGAACATGGAAAGATCAAGAAAGCCAAGAAAAGAGGAAATCATGTCTATATAGAGACAAACCCAATTCATTACGAATTGTGGGGTGAACAAGAGAATAGAGGAAAGAGGCTAAAGAAAATTTGAAGGAGAAGAAAGTCTTCATTCAGTCCTGATCAACAAGCTAAAAGGGAGAGCTAGATTCTACAGACACTAAGAAATAGTGAGACAAGCATCACAGAGTAGAACAAGTGTGGAGCAAAGGTATATATTTGATTATATTGATCAGTGAAGTAATGGACCTACAATAGATCTAAAAATCTGCAATTGAGTTGTATGTATGTATGAACAAATCATTAGTGTTTCATTTTAACCATTGAAACATATAAGACTCTTAACAGAGAAGGACTTAAAAGTCTTTTACAATTGAGATACATCCCAAGGAGTATCAAAAATTTTGATCACAAAACTAGCATTGGATATGCCCGATACCTATTGACAGGCCAAGTGAGTGTTTGATCAAGGATGGTAGCATTAGATGCAAGATACTAATTGAAAAACTATTTTTAAATCCTCTAACAAGGTCACACCTAACAGTGTGTTTATAACCTTTAACAGGGTTGGCTCCTAACAGAGCTCACTTTAGAAGAGTGAAAATTTGGGGTACCGGTCCCAGTGGTTTTTCCCTTAATAGCGTTTCCACGTTAAAATCCTTGTGTTATGTGTTTATGGTTTATCACTTTACTATTTTACATTTCACATATGCATTTCTGGATTTATCGGTATACTCTGCATATTTACTATTTTTTAGTAAATAGTTAACTGCTTATCGGTAATCATACAAAAGAGAGATTAGCAAAGCAATCCGACAAGTAGAAAATTGATTAATGTTTTTCAAGGCATTCATCTTGTAGGATAGAAGATAACTAGAGGCATAATCTGTGGTTATAAGTTTTAAGGTTTGATTTAAGGATTAATTTTTTAGGCCACTGATTCACCCCCCCTCTCAGTTATTACTAACAATTGGTATCAGAGCTTGTGTACTTAGAAAGGAAGGTTTCAAGACCTAAGCTAAAGATCACAAGATGTGCCCAAGTTGAACAAAGATAATTTTGCTTCATGGAAAAGCAAAATAAGACTCCACTTATCAGGTATTGGTAATGATGTTACTCAATACTTAGATGCTGAATATGTGTTGCCCACAGGAGCACCAATAGTCAAACAATGGAGAGAGAAGCATGAGCACAATTGCATGATGATATAACTTGCTTCCTCACTCTCCAATGCTGAATTTGAATATTTCAAAACCTGCAAGACTGCAAAGAAGATGTGGGACAAATTGATGCTTGTACATGGTGGTGACAAAAATATTTTGAGAGCCAAGGTAGAAAGCCTTAGAGGAAAGTTTGATGATCTCCAAATGAAAGAAGGTGAAAAAATCACTCATTACAACACAAGAATCAAAGAGGTAGTCAATGCTATATGAGGAGTTGGAGGTATACTAGAAGAAGATACAGTGGTAAGTAAAATTCTAAGAACCTTACTACCTACTTATGCTATTAAAGTATCTACCATTCAAGAAATGAGAGCAGTAGCAAATAGCAATGTTACTCTAGACAGTTTAATTGGAAGATTGATTTCATTTGAGATGAACAACTTTGATAATAGTGTCTTACCAAACATAGAGTTTGCATTCATGTCTTCTGTGAGAATAAGTAACTCAAGTCATAAAAACACTATGAGAAAAGATAGTGATAGTGAAAGTGAAGAAGATGACCTTGAGGCACTTATGGCTAGAAGAATGCAGAGAGGCAAAGGTAAATACAAAGGTAAATTACCACTTGTTTGTTTTAATTGCAAAGAGATTGGACACTTTGCTGCAAGATGTACTAACAGAAGAAAAGATGACAGAAGTAATGACAGATCACTTGAAAAGAAGTTTGACAGAGGTGATTACAGAAGCTACTGACAATCAGAAAGAAGAGATGCCTGAGACTATAAGGACAAAGGAAAGAAGGCCAGTTACCTAGAAAAATGCAAAGATGATGATACTGACACCGAATCTAATGAAGACATCGAGATGGTGTTTGTGGTAGTAAAAGATGATTCAGATGATGATGAAGAATGGTATGTAGAAACTGCACTCATATCTAAGGTTAGTAAAAATGATGTCTGGATCATAGATAGTGGCTGCACTCACCATATGACCGGTGATAAGTAAAAGTTTGAGACTTTTGAGTACTATAAAGGTGGTTCAGTAAGAATGGGTGATGACACACCTTGTCCAGTTGAAGGTAGAGGAACCCTAATGTTGAATAACTAGATAAAATGTGAAAATGATTATTGGGTAAATAGATTGAATTATAATCTATTGAGTGTTTCTCAGTTGAATAATTCAGGTCACAACGTAGCATTTGAAAATAAGAAGGCAAAGATCTTCAATAAATCAAGAAATCTGATTGGTACCGGTGAGCAGACAAAAGGTAACTTATTCTATCTGAATGATACTAACACCACTTGTTTAATTGCTACAAACAAAGACATATGGTTGTGGCACAAAATATTGTGTCATGTGAACTTTGAAAACATGATAAATTTTAGCAAAAAGAGAAATGTCAGAGGCTTACCGACGATGACGAAGCCAGACAACATCATGTGTAAGAATTGTCAAAAAGGTAAAATGACAAAGTCTAGTTTAAAAAGCAAAACCCATACATCTGATGCAATTCTAGAATTAGTCCATACTAATTTATGTGGATCTATGAGGACAAAGAGTTATTATGGATATAGATATTTTATTCTCTTTGTTGATGATTACTCTAGAATGATGAAAGTCATGTTTCTAAAAGATAAATTAGAAGCATTTAAGATGTTTAAATGGTATAAGGAAATGGTTGAGAAGAAAAGTGGTAAGGAGTTGAAATGCTTAAGGTCAGATAGAGGAGGGGAATTTATTTCAAATGAATTCACTAACTTTTGTAATGATCATGGAATCAAAAGATAGGTCTCTGCACCAAGAACTCCATAGCAGAATGGAATTGCGAAAAGAAGGAACAGATCCATAGTTGATTATGCAAGGAAACTAATGATAGAGAAAGGGATCACCCAAATATTCTAGAGGGAAGTTGTTAGTACTACTGTTTACACATTGAACAAAGTACAATTGAAGAAAGACACCAAAAAGACACCTTATGAGCTATGGTATGGATACACACCAAATGTAAGTTATTTCAAAATTTTTGGCAATCAATGTTATATCTTAAAAGATGATAGAAATGGAAAACTTGACTCCAAGAGTGATGAAGGAATCTTTCTAGGGTATTCTACCAAGAGCAAGGCTTATAAATGTCTAAACAAAGCCTCTAACAAAATTGTTGAAAGTGCAAATGTAAAAATAGATGAATTTGTAGAGAAGAATGAAAAGGAAAGCACTAAAGACCCAGAGGAATACAATAGGTTCACTTACAATGAGGAACTTGAAACTCTACCCTACCAACAATGTAGAGCTCCTGAGCAATAGATCATTGCACTCGAGCATCAAGCTGCAAATACAGACGATCAAAATATTGCTCAAAATGATACACAAAGTGATGGAGAAGAGAATGAAGAAAAAAATGGTGATCAAGCTGATAGACAAAGAGCTAAACCTGTACTTGCAAGATATGTTAGAAGGAACCATCCATAGAACCAGATCATTGGAGACAAGAAAGCTGGTATGGCAACTAGAAGTAAGTCTCTAAATAAATGATGTCTTATTTGTGATTATGAGCCCAAATCTATCAATGCTACACTAGATAATGATGAATGGATAAGTGCTATGAATGAAAGATTGAACAGATAGAGAAAAACAAGACATGGACACTTGTACCAAGACCAGATGACAAGATTTTCATCGGTACAAAATGGATATTCAGGAATAAGCTGAATGAGAATGGAGAAGTCACAAGAAATAAAGCAAGACTAGTATGCACAAGAAGAAGGAGTTGACTATGGAGAGACCTTTGCACCCATTGGTAGGCTAGAAGGAGTATGAATATTACTTTCTTATGCTGCATATAAAAGATTCAAGGTATATCAAATGGATGTCAAGTTTGCATTCCTAAATGGAATACTTGAAGAAGAGGTATACATTGAACAACCAGAAGGGTTTGTTGATCCAGACAAGAGGGACATGGTATATAGACTTCAAAAAGCCCTATATAGATTGAAATAAGCACCCTGAGCCTGGTATGAAAGACTTCATTTCTATCTTATAAGTATTGGATTTGTAAGAACTAGTGAAAACAATAATCTTTATTTGAAGGAAGATCTGATGCTAACATTTTGATTGTTGAGATATTTGTTGATGAAATCATATTTGGAGGAAATGATATGCTATGCAAATCATTTGAAAATGAAATGAGCAAAGAGTTTGAAATGTCTATGTTTGGAGAGATCAAGTTCTTTCTTGGTCTACAGATCATGCAACAAGATGAAGGTATTTTCATTACACAATCCAAGTACATCAAAGAAGTACTAAAAATATTCAAGATGGAATAATCCAAACTAGTTGGAACACCGATGGCAATAGGATGTAAGCTAACAAAGGAAGACAAGTCATCAGAGGTAAATCGGACTTTGTACAGATCTATGATTGGAAAACTCATGTATGTTGTACATACTAGACCAGATATTGCACATGCAGTAGGAATAGTTGCTAGATTTTCTACTAATCCCAGAGAATCACATATGACTGCTGTGAAAATAATTCTAAGATATCTAAAGAATACCAAGGAATATGGCTTATGGTATAAAAGAGAAGGCAAATTTGAACTTAAGGTCTTTACCGATGCTGATTGGGCTGGAAATCTTGATGACCAGAAGAGCACAACTAGAGGAGCATTCTTCATGGGTGACAAACTTGTCACATGGATCAACAAGAAACAAGGATGCATTTCACAATCTATTGTAGAGGCAGAGTATGTTGTTGCTGCTACAAACTGCTCAAATATTGCATGGATCAAACAGTTACTGGAAGGTATGCATATGAAAATTTTAGAACCAGTAATTATCTATTGTGATAATATGAGTGGAATAAATATTTCCAAAAATCCATTCATGCATGCCAAAACAAAGCATATTTCTATCAAGTATCCTTATTTAAGAGAACAAGTTAAGGCAAAAGAGGTAATACTTGAATATGTGCAATCAAAGGAACAATTGGCCGATATCTTCACCAAGCCACTGCCCAAGGATGCATTTGAATACTTGAGGAAGAGACTAGGGGTAAAACCCTTGTCTACTGGTCAGTAAGCTGACTAGAAGGCTGCATCAGCCTACATATTATCATAATATCATTCATGTTGATGCAAGCAGAGAGATGAACTTCAAAGATAAATCTATACACATCAAGGTATTTATCTACTACAAGAACCAGAGTTGTTACCGATGGAATGGGAAATTCAAGGAATATATTATGGTTGAAAAAGATGTTTGGCATTGTTTTCAAAGGGAGAGAGATATCTCATTATCATAGATATAGAGATTTGGAGATTATATCCAGTATCAACTCAGGGAAAGATCATATTCATCACAATATCCATAGGGAGAGAAAAATGTAACAAGAAAGGGAGAGTACACACAAAAGAAAAGAAATGCTGACAAGACACATCACAAGAAAAGAGAACAGTCAGAGGGAGAGAGTTTGACACAGAAGGAGAAAAACATCACATTAGAGAAACAAATAAAGATTCTACACATCCATCTAGTAAAGGGATTGAAGACAGAAGAAAGCTGCAAGAATCAAATCAAAGCTATTTGAGCTTACCAAAAACTAGACATTTGTAATATTTACATTAGGGAAGCTTGATGAAATTGTATATTGCATATTGTATTAGCAATAGTATAGTATGATAATGTAGTATGTTGCCATCAATGCCAAAGGGAGAGATTGATGACCTGTAACTGATTAAATGTTTGAAGATGTTAAGTTGATGATCATGCAAGGCATTAAATCAATTAATATATTTGTATTGTCATTTATGTCAACTTGATATAATCTGTATGGTCAAGAAAATACTGCCAAAGACTTCAAAGAACCAATGAATCAAGGCTATGCTATCAGTAATGCATAAAAATCAAGTATTCACTAAGTGACTGGATACACTGACGGAGTGCACCCGACGGTCAGAGTGAAAGAGTAGAGTCACAATGTTACCCGACAAGCTAATACACAACATTACCGATGAGCAGAGTTTCAGTGTTGCCTGATAGAGAAAAAAAAGGATGGAGATCCCGATGACAACTAAAGTCACATTGACGGAACAGTCAGTTATCACCGATGACTAACTAAAGTCACATCGATGAAACAGTCAGTTATCACCGATGAATAACTGAAGTGTTGACCGACAGAACAGAGAGTTCAGAAAATGACAAAAATGTTTAGCTGTCAAGAAGCTAAATATAGAGTTAACAAATACTTATCATTGTTTTAATCATCCAAATAAAGTCAGAGATAAGTAATTGATTTAAAGTTGCTTTGTCCAGTTGGCAAGAAGATCTCTACGAGATCAGGCTAGAGTTTTTCTTTAAATCTATTGGCAAAGATTGTTGAACACGCCAAGATCAAGAAAGCCAAGAAAAGAGGAAATCATGTCTATATAGAGACAAACCCAATTCATTATGAATTGTGGGGTGAACAAGAGAATAGAGGAAAGATGCTAAAGAAAATCTGAAGGAGAAGAAAGTCTTCATTCAGTCCTGATCAACAAGCTAAAGGGAGAGCTAGATTCTGTAGACACCGACGAACAGTGAGATAAGCATCACAGAGTAGAACAAGTGTGGAGCAAAGGTATATATTTGATTATATTGATCAGTGAAGTAATGGACCTACAATAGATCTGAAAATCTATAATTGAGTTGTATGTATGTACAAATCATTAGTATTTCAGTTTAACCATTGAAATATATTATCCTCTTAACAGAGAAGGACTTAAAAGTCTTTTACAATTGAGATACATCCCAAGGAGTATCAAAAATTTTGATCACAAAAGTAGCATTGGATATGCCCGATACCTATTCAAAGGCCAAGTGACTGTTTGATCAACGATGGTAGCATTAGATGCAAGATACTAGTTGACAAACTATTTCTAAATCCTCTAACAAGGTCACACATAACAGTGTGTTTGTAACCTTTATCAGGGTTGGCTCCTAACAAAGCTCACTTCAGAAGAGTGAAAATTTGGAGTATCGGTCCCAGTGGATTTTCCCTTAATAGGGTTTCCACGTTAAAATCCTTGTGTTATGTTTTTTATGGTTTATCACTTTATTGTTTTACATTTCACATATGCATTTCTGGATTTATCAGTATACTCTGCATATTTAATGTGTTTCAGTAAATAGTTAACTGGTTATCGATAATCATATAGAAGAGAGATTAGAAAAGCAATCCGACAAGTAGAAAATTGATTAAAGTTTTTCAAGGAATTCATCTTGTAGGATAGAAGATAACTAGAGGCATAATCTGTGGTCATAAGTTTTAAGGGTTGATTTAAGGATTAATTTTTGAGGCCACTGATTCATCCCTCCCTCTCAGTTATTACTAACAAATATGAGCCAGGACAGACTAAAAATGACTGTTTGCAGTTTTGGAAATCTAGTGTCTAATTTGTCTTGAAGTTCGTGCAAATTTGTCTGATAATAGGTTGTTTTTGAGTCTTTTCAATGAGTGAAAAATACATATAGCCAAAGGATTGAATTTTGTTTCTTGTTCGAATGATTTATCTCGTTAATGAATTTTTAGACACATCAAGCATATTTGTATTGTTAGGGGTAAACAGACACATTCTTACACCCTATTTTCTAGGTAGAGGATGAAAATCCTTGCTCATTGACTTAGGTACACACTCAAATGCTAATCAGAATATGGCCATCACCAAGCACACAATGGCCCCAGTCATGATGCCATATTAGCTGACTCCAAATGCAAGTGAGGGCACGATATGACGAGTGTCTTGGGGCAATTACTTTTTGCCTTGCACAAGGATTATCACCCTTTTGGGGATGAATCGAGTAGTTTGACTACAAAGTTCATTGTTTATGATGGGGCAATCCATTCGAAACTGTCTCCCATAGAATAACACAAGGAATAAATGAGGCATATAGCCCTATGAGTACTTGAATATGTGTAGTCTCACAAGCAAGATTCAAGCGGCTCCACTCTACACATACCTAAGCATGTTCAAGGAATGATTTCAAAATTCTGAGAAAAAAACCAATTCCGTCTTCCGAGGCTTTGACCTATGAGGAATAAATTATTTATAGTGAGTTGGAAGGGTTGGCATAAAACCTGTCCTCACTTAGGTCATCCTCGAGAGATTTTTTCCTCAACCGGCAGGCCCTCTACTGTTTAATAAAGTATACAAAGGATTAACGAGCATAAGATTTCTAGATTTCTGATTCTTCGAAAGAAGAAGAGCATACTCTCCTAGTCCATGCAATTTTCTCCCAATATACTCCAATCAGTGTTCATTCCTTCAAGCTATTTTGAGCTTGATTTAAATATTCCTAAGTTATGAAAATATGGTAGGTGAAAGAAAAGTTTGTTTTGTTCATTTGACCACAATTCTTAGTGCTTTGCTTGTTCAATTACTTTGTCCAAAAAGGGAAATTTAAATGATGAGATTGTGCAATTAGTCCCACAATAGTTTAGTGATTTTTTTGTTCACTTACTATTGCCAAAATGAATTAAGCAATTTGTTTGTTCATTGAGCCACAAAATTTAGTGATTTGATTGTTCATTTACTATCCCAAAATTAGATGATTTGTTTGCTTTATTCGTTTACCCAAAATTCCTTTCAAATCATAAATTGACTTGTGAGTTTGTGATTCTCCTAAAAAAGGAAAAGAGCATATTCCTCTGGTCAATTTAGTAAGAGATTGGAAAATGTTTTTGGTTTGGAATGCATAACAAAATAGAAGTCAAGAGGGGGGATTGGCAACCTGTAAAACCACAAATCAGTAGTCCTTTTCCAACTCTTCTAGAAAGAGAGTATCTTTCAGTGATCTGCAAATATAAGCTAGGTTGTTTAAATAGAAAAAGCACAATAGATCAAAGCATTAATGGTTAAGCAACTAGATTTTCAAAATTTTAAACCAGATACGATCCTAGAAATCTAGGAAATGACCTCATCTACCAAATGCGATGAAATACCCCCAAAAATGATGAAATGAAGCCAAATGCGAGCCTTTACCAGAAATGAGTCAGGAAATCTGGGATGTGAGCCTAGATTCTGTGATGCGAGGGTGTATCCTGGATGTGAGCCATGATGACCAAAAATGAGCCTGTACCTGAAACCTAAGAGAAACAATTAGTGAAAATGGATGCAAAATGAGGCAAAATTGCCCCATAGTGGGCGCCAGAAATGTGTGTGTGATTTTATGCACCTGCTAAGAAGGACACAAGACTTCAATAGATCATTCGATTAGTGAAAAAGTATAAAAAGCAAGGGTTTCATATAAGTCACTAAAACCGATCTATTGCTTCCTATCTAGGAGGAGTTTGAAGAATGCAATAATCGTGCCCTCAGATTATGCACAAATCAGTAACATATACAACCTAAGAATGAAATATTTGAATAAAAACTAAGCAAGATAATCAAGAAACATGCATTCTAGCTCTTAAAATGAAGATTATAACAATGCACAATAACAAAGCTAAGATGCAACATGATTTCACAATAATCTCAACAGCATAACAATGCTTTCAGGTCTAAAAATTAAGGGCCATTTGTGCTCAAAATTCATCCTATTTATAGAAGAATTTGAGAGTGAGAGGAGAGAGGAAGCCATTAATGGATGTGTAAGAACATTAATGGTGGATGTAAGAGTCATTAATGAGGGTATCATTAATGAGGTATGGGTGAAGGGAATATGCATTAAATGAGAGCATTTAAGAGGCATGGTGAGGGTTTAAGAAGCATGGGTGAGGGTTCAAGGTCAAGCTTGAGAATTTTGACTTTTGGGAGTGGGTTGAACTCCTAATCACAAAATTAGGAATGTGACATCATTAGGAAGTGGGTTAGGGTGAAATTAAGATTAGGATTAGGCTTAGCATGGGGGAATAGGTTGGGATGGGTTTGAACCCAAGTTTAAGGTGGTTGAGGTGGGTTAGGTTAGAGGGAATATTAATGAAATAAATTATATTTAATATATTCATTTAAAAATAAGGAAATTAATTATTTAAGGCTTTGATTGCTTTAGATAATTAATTAGGACTATAGCCAACTAATTAGATTAATTTAGGCTAGGGGATAGGCTTTTGCAAGTGATGAGGTATAATAGGGATTTTATTTAATTCCCTCAAAATTAATTACCTTAGCCTTGTTTTGATTTGAATTGAATTGATTGGTTTTGATTGGCTAAGGTGATTAATAAAATTTAGTGATTAAATCACTTAGGAAATTAAATTTGATTTGAATGAATTATGCCAACCGACTGAAGAGTTGTCTTGACATAATTGGGGGTATGGTCACACTTAGGGAAAATAGGGTCTATGGTCAGAGTAGACCAAATTAGGCTGGTTACAAAGGCATGTCCATCTCTCCCAACTCTAAACTCACCACTCAGTGTTTCTTAAACCACTCAATCTTTTAGTTTTGAAGTGGAGACTGGAACCACCTCAATGTCCAATTTATAGTCAAACGATCAATTTGGCAGCGGGCATTTCACTTTCAATTTGTCTTGAGTGATACAAATCATACAATCTTGCCTCATGATCATAAATACTTAAATTACCTTGAACGATTAGATCTTGAGAGATACAATCTTACCATTTTTTTGGGTGGTCATACCACTACCATCTGATGCCCCAATGAACATACACTACATTTAAGAAAAAGTAGGGAATATGTGTTTATTTGTTATTATCATTAATGATTATCATCACTAAGTACCTTAGCTCCACATAATATTGTTGCCAACTTGGTAGCCAATTGACAATTGTAGTACCAAAATCAAGGATTTCGTAGGATTTCTAAATCCTAACCCTATACCCTAAAAATTCTATGGGACCCAGCATCCCACTGCTACCCATGTGGCATTATCTACAATCAATTTATTAACTGTTGGATGATCATAGATCAATAGTGTAAAATTTATTTTGGGCTGAAGTTTCGAACGATGAAATTTTTTACAAACTTCCTCTGGAAAAGAGACACGTGTCAGTGTGACATGTCAGATTGAATGAATAAAATTTGTGAGTTACGCAACATTGACGAGGCCAAACAACCTATGGGACCCACCATCCAATTAATACCCACATGGCACATATCTGTCATTAGAATTGGTGATTTAACTAAGTAATAGAAGTATACCTATTTCACTATAATAAAAATCAATTTAATGATCATTGGATGATCACAGATCAACAACATAAGCTCTATTTGGGGCTAAAGTTTTGAAGCATAAAAACTCTATAATGTTTTTTAGAAAAGTGACATGTGTTGGTGTGATGTGTTAGATTAAATGAATGAAATCTTTGGGTAAAATCCACACGACCAAACACTAACAACCTATGTCACCTAAATTGGTGGTTATAGAATGCAGATTTAATTCACTATACTTTAATTTAATTATATACTTAATTAATTAGCTGTAAATAAATTCAATAAATTCATTCACTGTTTGTCTGTAGGATGATAGCAGATCAACGACACAAGCTCTATTTCAGGCCTAAGTTCTTAAGAAATGAAAACTCTTCAAAAAGTTTCTAAAAATGTGACACGTGTTAGTCTTCAGAAATGAATAAAATTATTAAAACTTTGAGATTACATCTAGGATACTACGATTCTATGAATTTTGTCGTTTAGGATTTGAGGCTTTTGAAGTTAAGGGAGATTGGTCTTTGGAATGACTAGTTAACCAAGGAGATTCAAAAATGAGATTGAGGGATGAAATAGAGTTTTTCCACACCAGTATGTCTATTCATCATTTCAATTTCAAATTTTAGTTGCATTTTCTATTTTTCAATCTTGTGGGTTAGATTATAGAATTAGGGGTTGAGGGTTTACATTTTAAAGCTTGTGTACCACCATTTTTTATCATTAATAGAGAGGGGGAAACCAAAAGGCACAACAAATAAAATATATATTGTATCAAACCGGTTAAAAACCCCAAGTTTTACTGATGAATACCATGATATTTATGATCTTGTTATCCATGGTAAGCGAACCCTAAAAATTAGATTTTTATTGGAGAATAAGGTGACAAATGAAACTAGTAGGGAATGACATACTATTTTTAACAAAATGTTAAGAGAACACACAAATAAAATTGCATCGTGGGATGTTGTATTGGGATGCATGATGTTACCTCAATTTTTCCCTTGCCCAGAAATTGTCATGGTCTGCGCCCAAAATTATGATGAAACTAGAAGAGAAATTGTTAATAAAAATACATAAAAGTAAATTTTATCCATCACCAAGGAAGAATTTAAAAAAAATTTGGAGTTAGGGTTTGGAGAATAAAATCAAAACTCAAACGTCCACATTAACCTAGAAAAGCTTGCAGAGAATTATGATAAATCAATGAAGACACATAAAATTGATTTCTCAAAGGTATTACAATGGAGGGTACCCAAATTGGTCATAATCATAACTATAAGCCTCCTTATAATGTTGATATTTTTGTTCCATGGGTTAAGGATACTATTGCCTTTCTATTATTTTGCCTCAAAATAGAAATAATAGGGAAGTGGGTGCAATCCTTCTTGAAATGATATTTAATATCCATTATGTTAAGCAACTGGTTAGATATAATTTTGTTGAGAACATTGTTCAATCCATGCATAAATAATTTCTAATTATTAAAATAGGTTCCTCTAAGACATTTAGGTTCACAACCTACTTGTGTCATCTTCTTCTAGCAAAATATCATGTAATGTTCGAGACCAACAAGATTGGGATTCAAGTGTATAAGAATGATGAGAGGAGAATAGTGGCTCCAATATATGAATGGACCCCTAAGATAAGGATGCATGGTAAAATAAGGAACTAAAACCATATTTTAGACTTATTTTTGGCACCGTTATATCATGTAATTAAAAACACTCCAATGCTTAGATTGCATGTGTCTTGTAGAGATTGCATTCAACTCATACCCCAAATATAATTGGTTGACTGGTTCCTCATTGAAGAATACACAATGTTAAGGTTTTATGGATCACGAGTAAAACCACACAAATTTCCAATACATGTGACAGAGAGGGGTTTTTCATTGGAATATGCATGACAGATGGAGAGTATAGATGAAATCTTTCATGGTTAGTTGAAGAAGACCATATTTTCTCCAGGACCTTTCTCATGTGGAGGGTTCACATTTGAGAGAAAATCATTTAATGTGGCACATGAATTTGTGAATTTTTTTGGTTTTGATGTTGTCAGTTACTGGTAGTATAATCTAGGCAATGTCATTCAAGCAAGGCTTGTGGCAAATAAGAACTTTACAAGTATAATTCAATATGAAAGTAAAGCATTGCTAGAAATGCGAAACAACAAGGATTCTTGGGATGAGGTAAAAAACGTGATGGAGGAAACTATTGGTGACAAAAGTATTTCTCTATAATAATTGTTAGCACAAATTATGGTATTGCACCAATATGAACAAAGAACAACAGAGCAGGGCATCCAAACTAGGAGGTTCAACAATTTTTACAAAAGAATTTATGTTCCATCTAAAAAATGCCAAAATATCTACATAAATCTTGTTTGGACGTACACTATACTCGAAACACAATCACTAATTTTTGAACTACGAGGAAGAATTGAGGTGAACCAAATACTATTGGAGATTTTGAAGATATCCCAGAGAATAGTAAGTTTAGCTAATTTAGGAATAAAGAAAATCTCAGTGAAGCATATGTTGGAATTAATGGGAAGTGCGTACTAAGAGGGGAGGGGTGAATTAGTACCTTTAAAAATTTTGTATCCTTTAATCAATTAACCTTTGTAATCAATTGTATATCCATTCAATATGATCTATACTATCTTGATGTGAGTTATATCAATTCATAACATTAACACACATGTGAACATTCATAGAAACATTCATGAAAGTAATTGACACATAACACAAGATATGATATCACAGAAAACTCATGTTAGGAAGTAAAAACTGCGGTGGGGATGGCACCCACAAAATCTTCACTATCTATAGATTGGAAGGGGTTGGTTAAGGCTTACAATTTGATCACTTATGATGATCTACCCAGTTAAGAGTATCTGTGGAGACCTGTTAAAGTATACTCAGTTAAGAGCTTTAGCAACACTATTGAGTGTACACTCGGTTAAGAGATTTGTAGTTGGACTGTTAAATCCACCTTCCTTGAAAGGATTTTTACACTTTTCTCCACTTGTTAGAATGATAGCAAATTACAATTTGACCTGGTAAATGCAATCTCCTATTGCTGATATAGATCCATTTAAGTTTACATGAATGAGATTATCACCTAATGTGATTGAGTAATACCTTTTATTCTCGGTAGCCTCTGTTCCTGGTTCTTGCTAACCAAATTCACCTTTTGTTATTTTGGTTCTTGAAACTTTCAATCTGATCCATAGACATGCTCGTAGGCTTCATTCATCCTTTCTTTCATATTCACATCATTTTTTATAATGAATGATTGCATCATCTATTTATAAGATGGATTGACATCATCAAGTTTCACAAAAAACAATGTTAACTCTAAGATCAGGTTTACAACTTGTACCTTGATCTCCTAGTCTATGTGTTTTAAATCAGTTGGACTGATTAAAGCACTTACATTCATGTTTCTTGTCCCTAAATAAATGGTTTTAAAACAAACCAAGATCCTATAAATAGAATAAGACTTCTTTATCTGACGTGGAATTCAGATCCACTTTTTGCGGGCTGCAACTGATTCTTTGTTCCTGACGGTCAGTTATGCTTATGAAATTAGTTGACTATCTTTTATTTTTGTTCTCTCGGTTTCTCTTTAAATGTCTCTTTGGTTTTGCACTTTATCTGTCTCTTGGTTTGCACTTTATCCTACATGTCGGGTTCCTCTGTTGGGTTCCTCTTTATCTTTCTGCTTTGCAGTTTTGGTGTACACACAAAGTTGTGTCATCGATTCTCTTTGTACTTAGTCATTTTGATGATCTCTTTATATTTGATTTTTGGTTTTCTCTTTGTTCTATCTTTCAGTGTATGCTTACCTAAAGTGTTGTTTGCATACTAATGACAAATTAATTTCATCAATCTCCCCCTTTGACATTAGTATCAAAAAATTATATGTGCAAAATACTAACAAAATGTTAAGTATATACAACATATATAATTCTTAGTCATTTAATGACTCCCCTATGTATATGCCAGTATATCTGTACATATGATATCTTTCCTTTTGTAAATACACACACACACACACACACACACACACACACACACACACACACACACACATATAATTTTCCATCTATATATATATATATATCATTTTCCCCATATGAGTATACATATACATATACATATTTTCATTTTCTCATCTGAATGAATGAATACACATATCATTTTCCCCCTTTTTTGATATTAAGGGCAAAGGTCTATACCTTATAGCTTATCAAAAATGTGGGAGTGTGAAGACTTCATGTCTTCCATCATTTTCTCCCATTGTTCTTTTAAGTTCTCCAGAGCCATGTGCTCGAGTGTGATCTTGGAGTGCATGTCATAGATGCTATCTGCTACAGACATCTCGGGAGTTGCTATCAGTTCTCGTGTTGAACTGATGTGATGTTGAAGCAGTGTAAGGTTCGGTAGAAGTTGATCTTGGAGCTTAGTGACTTCTTCCCTAAAATGTGTCTTTGCTTCCCATAGTTCCTGTCTTAACTTTTTGATCTCAATGATCTTCTCATAATGCAACTTAATTGCATTGTCTCCATCGGTGGTTAAGCTATTAGCACTGTTAGCTAGATCTGTGTCTAACTTTTCTATGTTGTCACTATTCTCTTTAGTGAAATTTTCTAATGTGCTCAGTTGTTGAATCAAGGTTATAGCTTCAGTTATAATTAGATCTAATTCAATACTAAATTCTGATAGCTTTACCTTATTGACTACCACTTCTTGGCTGATGTTCTCAATGAGCTTCTGCTGGTACTTCTGCTCTGCTCTCTCTTCAATTGCCTTCTCTGCATCAATATTTTGAGTTGTTATTTCTTCGGTGATAGTGGCTAATTGATCAATAATTGGCTTGTTCTGATCAATATCAACATTGGGTACAATCTGGTGCAAGATGTCCCTAGTTGTTTCTAGTACCATTGACTCTCGGTTTTGTTTCTTCAGCTTCTCATGTAATGCCTTCCTTTGGCATATTTCACTGTATTCTTGTAATGCTTCAAAATCAAGTGTAGTTGGGTCATATTTTGGTATTTCAATTATTTCATCTAAAGTTACCTCCAAATTATTTTTCATAGATTTCTTCTTCTTCTGTTGTGTAGCACTTGAATGTAAAACCATTTGCAATTTCTCATCTTTGTCAGTTGTGCTTGATGAAGTTACTTGTTATGCTTCTTTTTGTTGTTGTGTATCAGTTTCAACTTGTCGGGTGTCTGTAGATGTCTCCACATTCACCTTCACATTGTCGGTAGCACCTTTGTCAGTTTTCTCAGGAGTGCCATCTTTAGGTTTATCTCCTTCATCAGTGTCCTTAGCTTCATCATTCTTTGTTTCTGCATTCTTCTCTGTTGTGTCTGCATCTTCTTGTTTTGAATCTCCTCATGTAACCTTATCAGTTTTGGTTATTGTTTAAGTGTCTCTGATGTCTTTCTAATCATTGGTGTTGTCTTTCTTTTCTTCTTCCCCTGCATCCTCAGGAGTGTCCTTTTCAGTTGACTTGTTTGATTCTTGCAGAATATTGATATCTTGTATCAATATTGGCATGTTGCCTCGTATGTTCACCTATGCAATATCAACTATTATGTCCTTCTCATCAGTTGTGTCCTTTGCAAAATTGACATCTTCATCTTTATTAACTTCCTCTACTGGGTCATCGGTAATGTCAATGACATTATTATCCACAATGTTGTCATTTCTGGTGTCTGGCCATGAATCGTCTACAACATCTATATTTCCATTTCCAGTTGTGTCTTCTTCTTCCTTGTCTAACTCAACAGATGTCTCATCTTCTGTATCTTTTATTAAGACCTATTCTTGAGTTTCCTTTTCAACATCTTTTTTTTGTAGGTCTTTCTCAGGGATTTCTTCCTCAGTAGGTCTATTTAGAATCTTACACCATTTCTTATGGCTATCCTATTCAAGCTCTACAAACTTTCCTTTGAGAAATTTATAGGCTCTCAACTTT
Source organism: Thuja plicata (assembly GCA_018584345.1). Taxonomy (NCBI): domain Eukaryota; kingdom Viridiplantae; phylum Streptophyta; class Pinopsida; order Cupressales; family Cupressaceae; genus Thuja; species Thuja plicata. Next base: position 591,679 of record MU227092.1, on the reverse strand, counting down.
GGTGAGAACTCCTTTTTGTGTTTCTCCATCATCTCATCTATTTCTTCCTTCTTGGATTTAGAAGGCATGAGATTAACAAGTACCCTTTCTCTTATTTCCTTTTCATTCTTCAAAGCAAATGTCTATCTCGAGTATAGTCCATCTAATAATTCCCTCGGTACATTATTGGTTTCAAACTGAATCGATACATATTTGAACTTGTATATTTTTTCTATGATGGCATCTTCAACTTTGTTCTGATCTTCTGGATCTAGTTTAAGCCATCTTCTAATCTTAGAATCTGTAATAGATCCTAAATTTGCAATAGATTTACAAATGTCATCAATAGATTCTGGAGCTTTTACCTTGACATTTTCTGCCTCTATAGCTTCATCTTACTCGGTGTCTTCAATATCTTCTCGGGTTCTGATGAGCTTTCTCACTCTTTTTTTTGCACCTCTCTTCGGTGTGGCCACTTTCCTCTTGTATGTTCTTACCTTTCCTTTCTTCAAAGGTGAAGGAGTTGAATCCTTAGATTTTTGGCTTCTTGTTCTATAATTAGCTGTGGTCCTTGGATTTTTAGTTGGTGGAGGAGGTGGTGAATCTGACTATGTGGCCTCAAAGTCATCCTTTACTTCAGCTTCATTGATAGGTAGTTGTCCTTCAGTTTATTCCTCCTTCTCGGTTTCTTCCTTTGTTGCCAATGGTATATTCTTGAGGTTCTTTACCATTTTGTCCTTATTTCTGACAATTTTCTTAACAACCAGGCCAAATTTTACTCTTGTTTTGGCCTCTTCATATGTTCCAAACTTGGGTTGTTTCTTATCCAATGGTTCATTTAACAAGGCATCAATTGCCTTAGATGCAAGATCAATGTTTATCTCATATTCTAATGGTTGAAGCCATGCTATCCTTGGTACAATAGGCTTGATATAATTATGATCTGTATCAACCATAAAACACAATTCATCTTTATACTTTTCAATGAGTTGTTCGGGGATCCTTACCCTCTTTTGCATTCGGTCTTTGAATACAATGAAGTATTTATCAATCACTGTCTCAAAATTTTCTCCCAGTGACGCTATATGTTCACTGATCTACATGGTGACTGGTTTTGTGCTATCCCATTTCACATTTCCTACCGATGGAAATTTTTCTTGCAAGTAGAAGAAAATACACATTATGAGTGAGCCAGACTTACATGTGTTTGAATTTGTATTCCTAATAGTCTTTAAATTATCTTTTAACTAATTCAATAGAAGTTCTGATAAGTCCAACTATGTTCCTTTCTTCACAATCTTATACACTGTGTCCACTGCACCGGATGCAATGTTGTTCAATCTGTTGGCTTGGAAAAATTTGTAGCCTAGAACGCATGCACCAAATTTCATCTCATCATTAGTTATGGTGGAAACTTTCAATCCTCTTCCATTCCATTTGGCTCATGTGATCTTCTCAATCTTAGCCTTGGGTGGATCCTTCAGTGCTTTTACCTTCTCGATTACTGGGTAACCGGTGACCGCATGGATAAAATCTCAGGTTATCATCTCTGGTTCATCCAACCATAGTTTATGATTGTGCATTTATCTTAGTACTAACCGAATCCACTCACTTTTGAAGGCCTTCAAGAACATTAGGGCATTGGTGAGCCCTTTCACTTCTATATGTTTATGTTCATCTTTAAAAGTTCCATCTTTGTTGCATATCTTCTTATATGCTTGTTCAACTTCTGAATCACCTATCTATGCAATCTTGCAGTGTATAAATGATCGTACATCTTCCATGAGAAAAAACCTAGCTGGTATTCATGAGAATGCTCCAGCATCGTCGGGTTGTGAGGCAACCTCAGGGTGAATCTTATAGTTTGGTTCCTCACATGCCAAATTCTTGATGAGCTTGAACTCATCCTTCTTAGTGTTCTTTGATTTCACAGTTCTTGATGTCGTAGCCACTTTTCAAATTTAGGGCTTTCTATGAAATGCATGAAATAGAGTTGTCAGTTCTGTAGAACTTACTATTTATACTTGCAAAGATTTCTAATCTGCGTGGAGTGCTCTGTATCGAGTTGTGGTCACTCTGTGATCTTGTTGCTTTCTGCTCAAAAATCGCTCTTCGTCGATATGCTCTGGTCGTGGTGAACAATGAGACCAACCAGTCACCATTTTATAGTCATTTGACCTAAAAGGTGTGTCATTAATGCTTACCAACTCCTTGGTGTGTGAAGATAGAGTTCATCATTTAAGACTTCAACTTTCCTTTGGTGATGACATGATGTTTCAGGGCGGTCGTTATACCTCTTTCCTTTACCGATGGGTTTCGATATTGCAAATCACTTATTCACTTTGCTCAGTTACCGACGAGGCTCAGTTTATATTAACAACTTTGCTTTCAACCAACGGTTCTCGATAAGTGTAGGTGGTCTTAGCTTTAAGTGTGTACTGACGAATTTTGGTATGTATGCCCGATATCATAGTTATCACGAATTTTAACAAGTAGTACCATGATGCATCTTTCTTTATGCTAATTTGGTATTTTATTAACATATTATGGAGCTGATGTAAAATAATAAATTAGGTAATACAGTTCCATACTTACTTGTTCTGCTTAGGTGGGGGTGGTGATGTCACCGGATCCATTGGATGGGGTGTCACCAGTTGCATTGCTCAGTCTAGCTTCATCATTGTTTGAAGTTTTTCTCCACATTTTGTCTCTTTCCCTCCAGATGTCATCAATGGTGTTTCCATTGGGATATGTGCTAGTCTCTGTCATTCAGTCTCTACAGTATTTCTTGAGATGACCAACTTTATGACAGTGTAAGCATGCCATTCTGGGGTTAGTCCAGCCTCTAGACTTTCTAGTCCACTATCTCATACAGTTTGTAGCAATGTGACCATATCTGCCACATGTTGTACAATTTTCTCAAGTGTGGTAATCCCATACATACTGGTTACCGACTCTCTTCGGTTGATAGGGAGTTTCTTGACCTTTAGGCTTCCATGCTTGCATTTTCTTTTTCCAGCATTCAAGAGTTGTGTGCCCATTCATTTTTCAAGTAGGACAGTATTTGTCCATGCAGGTTTCCTTCTTTGGTTATTTCATCTCAGACTTATATTCATATGATTTATGTCCTTTCTTGTTACATTTATAACAAAATCCTATGAATGAAGATGTAGATTTAGGAATACCTTTCATTTTGCCTCTACATACATTTGATATATGGCCTTGCTTTCCACAGTGATTGCATGTAAGCTTTCTTGGTCTTGAATTTGTATAGACATTCTTTGGATCAATTTGATTTGATGATTTGATGATTCTCCATTCTCGGTAAAACTTAGACCGATATTTTTGTTGACTCTTCGTTGTCCTTCAAGAAAATCATCCATTCTTTTATTGTTGTCTTCGTCTTTCTTTATAATTTCATTATGCTGCTGCTGAGTTCTTATTTCATGTTTCAACTTTTCATTCTCATCTCTTAGCTCACCAATAGCTTCTATTCTTTCAATGAGTTCAACATTTATTCTATTTTCCTCTTGACTCATAAGAATAATCTGATTTGTAATCTCATGGTGATGCTTTGTAAGTCTTTGTATTTCAGACTCTTTTTCTTGTAGCTTTTCTTTAATATTTCTTCTATCATCAATAGCTAGTGTTCTTTCTTTATCAGCTTGTCTAGCATTTTTCATGACAGAAATCATCCTTACCATATGTGTCTCTTGACTGATTTGCAGATATTTAACTTGTCCATCCAGATATAGATTGATTTTAGCTAGGCTAGTGATGCTTTCCTTTGATGTATCTGATGCTTTGCTTGTAGTTGAACTTGAAGACTCAAATAAATCTGGTATCTCTTCCTCATGATAATCTGTCTCATTATAGCAAGATGCCATAATCTTTCTTTCATTTAACAACTATCTCATGTTGATTATAGCTTCTTTATACTATTCATAGAACATCTGAATTTCTAGCTTCTTATTTTCAATATTATTATCAAGTCTATACTTCTCCATTATATGATCTTTTCTCTCAAGCCTTTAAGATTTTCTAAAGAAGAGACTTAGATCTGATACCAATTGTTGGAATTAATGGGAAGTGTGTACAGAGAGGGGAGGGGTGAATCAATACCTCTAAAACTCGTGTACCCTTTAATCAATTAACCTTTGTAATCAATTGTATATCCATTCAATCTGATCTATACTATCTTGATGTGAGTTATATCAATTCATAACATTAACACACATGTGAACATTCATAGAAACATTCATGAAAGTAATTGACACATAACACAAGATATGATATCGCAGAAAACTCCTATTAGGAAGTAAAAACTGCGGTGGGGATGGCACCCACAAAATCTTCACTATCTACAGATTGGAAGGGGCCGGTTAAGGCTTACAATTTGATCACTTTTGATGATCTACCCAGTTAAGAGTATCTGTGGAGACCTGTTAAAGTCTACTCAGTTAAGAGCTTTAGCAAAATTATTGAGTGTGCACTCGGTTAAGAGATTTGTAGTTGGATTGTTAAATCCACCTTCCTTGAAAGGATTTTTACACTTTTCTCCACTTGTTAGAATGATAGAGAATTACAATTTGACCTGGTAAATGCAATATCCTATTGTTGATACAGATCCATTTAAGTTTACATGAATGAGATTATCACCTAATGTGATTGAGTAATACCTCTGATTCTCAACAGCCTTTGTTCTTGGTTCTTGCTAACCAAATTCACCTTTGGTTGTTCTGGTTCTTGAAACTTTCAATCTGATCCATAGATGTGCTCGTAGGCTTCTTTCATCCTTTCTTTCATATTCACATCATTTTTTATAATGAATGATTGCATCATCTATTTATAAGATGGATTGACATCATAAAGTTTCACGAAAACAATGTTAACTCTAAGATCAGGTTTACAACTTGTACCTTGATCTCCTAGTCTATGTGTTTTAAATCAGTTAGACTGATTAAAGGACTTAAATTCATGTTTCTTGTCCCTAAAGAAATGGTTTTAAAACAAATCAAGATCCTATAAATAGAATAAGACTGCTTTATCTGATGTAGAAGTCAGATCCACTTTTTGCAGGCTGCAACTAATTCTTGGTTCCTGACGGTCGGTTATGGTTCTGAAATTATGGTTCTGAAATTAGTTGAGTGTCTTTCAGTTTTGTTCTCTTGGTTTCTTTTTAACTGTCTCTTTGATTTTGCACTTTATCTGTCTCTCAGTTTGCACTTTATCCTACATGTCAGGTTCCTCTATCGAGTTCCTCTTTATCTTTCTGCTTTGCAATTTTGGTGTACACACAAAGTTGTGTCATCGGTTCTCTTTGTACTTAGTCATTTCGGTGATCTCTTTATATCTGATTTTTGATTTTATCTTTGTTTTGTCTTTTGGTGTATGCTTACCGAAAGTGTTGTTTGCATACTAATGGAAAATTAATGTCATCAGCATTGACTGATAGTGATGATGATACTGATGGTGATGAGGAGATACCCTCAGGTCCCGCTCCAATAGATACTATAGACTCTACAAAATAAATTGTTTTGAGTGAGCCCCTAAAATAAATATATACTAAACATGCAGCCGTATTGGAAAAAATGGGTTTTGAAGGTGGTGGTCTAGGGCCCCAAAGACAAGGGAGTTGGATGCCACTATTGGTAGAAGTTAAAAGAAAACATAGTGAACAACTAGCCCTTGGATTTGAATCAACATGAAAAGGTATTACTATTATACCTTAGCCTTATTTTCTTAGAACTTGAAATCCAGACTATCCAAACACTCAGAACTAAAACATGGTATTGGTGGTGAATCAAGTGCTATTGTCACTAGTGGGGATGGTATGGGTACTCATACTAGTTGTGGTGAACAATCAAAACAAAAAATGGTAGTGAGTCAAGTGCTACTACCATTGGTGGGGATGGTATGGTTACTAGTAGTACTAGCTGAGGTGAACAAGTGCAACGACAAGAAATCCCTCACAAGAGGCCAATAATAGAAGATACTATATAAGATCCCAGTGATCAAGGCAATGTGAAGAAGTTGTATAATCAGAAATTATAAGTAGTGATAGGATGTAGATTACTACCAAGTCCTACATACATTGGAATTTAAAGCCTTCCACAAAATGAATGTGATTAGCACAACCAAAAGGAAGATGAGTGCCAATACAAAATCTATGCTTTGTGGGGCTTTGATTCCTAATAGATATTATTTAGTGATAGATATAATCTGATAAAAGTAATTGCAATGGAAAATAAATGAGAATAAGTGTACCGAGAAATGATTTGAGGAAAAATGAACTTTGAATATGAATTTAACTATCGACAGAACCTCAGATCCTGCTGTAACTTCATATCTGGAAGCTAGGGACCTAAGTATTTTTGTCCTTAAATTTTCATTGAAAAGGGTAGATACAAGTTGAATTTTTGAGAATAAGTTGACAAGTTGACTTGTTCATAGCAAAAAGTGATGAAACTTTCCCAGATCGTCCAACTAAACATGTATTGCCTAGATCCAGAATTACAAATCTACAACTTGTCCCTACACATAGAAAAATGGGGGAAAAGGTTGTGGAAAGATTTTTTCCTTTGTGAAACCCCTAGTTAGGAATCAACCTTGAAATTGAATTGGAATTTCATAAGGAAAGATGAAATGGACACTAGATCTGAAACATAAATCACCTTATACCTTGATGATACAATTCCTCTTTGGATGTGACCACGAGTGTTGATGCAATAGCTTGAACTCCACAAAAACCTAATAGGAAATCATGAAACAAAAGCCTTGAATTATGGATGTTGCATTTTTCCACAATTCCCAATGAAGAAGAAGGATTAAAGACTTGGATGCTTGATTTAAGAAGAGATCTTGAACTTCAATTTTGCTTGATTGTTCATGAATGCGTGAAAACTTGATATGGAAAAATTGCACTTGATAATGGATACCAAAATGAAGAGAGATATGGGGTTTATATACTAAATGCATTATCTTGGGGATTAAACTCAGGCAGGCCAACTGAAAATCTAAATCTCGGAGGAAAACCCCATCCATTGGGCTTCGGGCAAAATTTGGGCTCAAAATCCCAGGGAAATATTGGGTACTTGACTTGTCCTAGGGACAAGTTGGCTAGTCGACTTGTCCCAAGAAAAATTAGCTCAAATTTCATGGGGATGTCAGGGAAGGTGAAAGGAAGTAGGGGAGAAAATGTAGGTTGTTGTGAGGTCAGGGAAGATCCCAAAAACTTAATATAAATGAATGGGTCCTAGGTGAGGAAATGAATTGTTTGATTGGAGGTAAAATGGAGGAGAACACTTACGAATAATGGATAACCTCAAGTTTTGAGTCAATATAGGACTTGTAATGTTAATTTGAAGGTCCAATAAGTGCTATAAGAACATGAAATCAATGTGGGAAACCATACATACTAAAATGGGGCTAAAATGGGCACCTAATTAAGGGTTCTTAATTTTTAGGATGATACATTTAGCTCCCACTTCAACGGGAGTATGATTCCACCTCATGATCATGGTAAAGTAGAAGAAAGAGAGAGAAAGATGAGAATCATGGGCAAACTGCTAGGAGATAAGACATCACTAAGTTTAAGGACACAAGTCCCAAAACCAAGGGTCTTAACTTGTACATCTATATGCAAGGATACATAAACAAAATCAAAAGTCTAAAGCTTAATAAGGTTCCAATTCAACTATTTGAAGAGATCTTGCTAAAGAAAATGTCTCAACCGCTAGTATCATGCTCATAAAGCTATTGCAAGAGCACAAGTGGTCACCTGAAAAGAGAAAGAGCACACATCAAAGATTAGATAAGACTCCATAATTAATTCAAATAGCAAAGTTTGTTATGCTATGTAATCATGAAGGAGATAATAAGACAATCATGGATGACACAGGCTAAGCAATTATGTTGCACTAGGTGATCCATGAGAGATAGAAGAAAGATAGAGAAGGGGAAATGGTCTATAAAATTGTGTTATACTAGTTCCACCCATCAAAGAGAGTGTAAAGAGGGAGTTGATGATCTAGATCATGCCAGTCAACCCATAAAAAATTATGTAAATAAGATGTTGAATGTATTACACTAGTCAACCCATGAAAAGGACAGGTGAAATGGTCTAGAAAATTATGTTATGCTAGTCAACCAATCCTGAAAATGTATGCAAAGGAGAGTTCAAATGGGCTATCAAGTTGTGTTATCCTATTTCAACCAATCTTAAAGATGTATGAAAAGGAGAGGTCAAATGGGCTATCAAATTGTGTTATGCTAGTTCAACCGATCCTAAAGATGAATTCAAAGGAGAGGTCAAATGGGATAACAAGTTGTGTTATGCTAGTTAAACCAATCCTAAATATGTAAAAATGAGAGTGATCTGGCACTAACAAGTTGTGTTATGCTAATGTACTCTACCTATTATTCTTAAAGTAAATGAAATATTTTCAATAAGGAGGCCATGTATGCCCCCCTTAAGATGGAAATTTTTGAAATCTTAAGGAAAAGATGAACAAGGATAAAGCACCTTTAACACCAAAAAGGCATCCACAAGCAACACCTAGTCCAAACCAAACATGTCACATCTCCTATGAGGTCAAGTAAGGGACGAATGTGAGAGATACCATGCAAGAAGTGTAAAAGCAATCCTTTTTCAGGATGTTGAAAAGAGATGCAGAACAAGAAGGGAAGAATTGACACATTCTCATTGCTAGGTAAATGGATTCTTTAAGGAAGGATGACACACTTTTGGTCTCGAAGGTAAAGGATTTATTTACCATTGAAACCCAATTGTAAATAATGAAGAGGTTATAATCAAGGATGGATATCTCTTGTATAGAAGAGAATCCTTAATGTAAACCAACATATCTATGTAAGATTGGATATCACATAATAGATAAATATCACTTAGCCAAGGGAAAAGTGGATCCTTGGAGAGACTGAGAGAGGTTGATATAATACCCTTGTCCCCAAAGTGTGAAGACAAGAATAAGAGGAGAGAGGATTGTTAGAGTAAAAGGTATTTCACTTAATTATTTTAATTAAGTCACCTTTTATTCCTTTCTTAACATTAAATTAGTTATGCATTTTAGGCATTTAATAATTATTATAATAATTAAATGCACTCCTTTAGGGTTTGCATTAGGGTTTTGGTCTCCTTTATAAGGATTGATCCCACTGTAATAATGGATTCTGATATTCGGAGGAAATGGATAAAGAAGAAAGGGCGATTTTGCATATCATTTCTTTGGAAGTGAAGAAATGCCCTCGGCATTTCAAAAACATTATGCCATAGGATCACTCCAATGTTATCATTAGAAAGAAAGATGATGCATGGAGCTGCCAAGCGCTACAAAAAGACTAAGCAGGATAACTAATAGACAAAGAAACACAAGTATCTTTTTTGGTTTTATTTTAGGAGAATGCATATGGTTAGATAGTAAATCTACAAGATGAATAGATTTTCCATATGATAGAATTAGGATACTAAGACTCTTTAAACTCTGGATACCGACATGGATACAGGAAAGACAAGGATTTTTTTATTTATAAAATTGCTTCTAAGAAGCCCAAACTTTATATTTGAATACAGTAATACAATTAAGTAGGGTTTTTTACTAACAAGCAAAGGCTGAGAAATGATCATCTCTTAGGGTAGAGACATGCCCTCCCATTAAAATTTCAAGTAAGTGTATGGTGTTAAATGCATATATACATTTAGATAATACCCAATAACTTACAACATAAGGAAATTTCTAGAAGAAACATAATTATATCAGGGGAAGTTAGTTAATATCTACACCTGTGTGTTTAAATTGGTTACAGTTCTAATTTTAACATTCTGTTGTCATTACACCTATATCCTCATATATATATATATATATATATGAATATAGATTTTACCATTTATTCTCATACATTTATATACATATATTATTTCATAGCTACATATATATATATATATATATATATAGTTTGAGTCATAAATATAATCTTATCTAAACATTTTTATAGAAACAGAGATATATATATAAATATACTTATATTTATATATAAACCTACATATATATAGGTATATATGTATATAAAATTAAATGGATATATGTATTTGTCTTTATTGAATTTTTTCTTATATATTCCATAAGCCATAGTCATTTCAAATTGACAGGATACATACTTCAGACTGATTTGGGTTAGGTTACTCCTCATAAATATTAGGTTGTAGAAAATTCCTTCCCCTTTTACGGCCTCAATCACCTTCTTTCTGTAGCTAGGCACCTCAGTTTACCCCATATTCTCTTCCTGTCCCCTGGTCATGACGCATAATCCATCTATATTAATCCTCTGATCCTCAATTGGATTTTTAGATTCCTTTTTAATCCTTCTCTCCTTCCTCTTCCATCTGGCTCTTCACATTTACCCCTATTTTCCTTTGGTTCAATTTTTTGTCTTCATTTGTCATCTCCTCCTAGATTGCAAAGGACGTTGATTAGCATCTCTTTGCTCCTGTCCTTTCCCCTTCTTCTTTGTGTTATTTAATCTCTTCCCTTCTATCTCGCCGCACCATCTCCCTTGTTTCCTCTCACCTTGATCTCGTTAGAATGACAACTCCCATTAAGCCGAGAGGTCCTAGAGTGCAGATTGCCTTTGATGGACTTATAACAGGTAAAAGAATAGGAAATGTCCTCGTATCCTCCCACTTTTTGGTCATCAGAGCTGTGTACAGGGTTTTAGGCATAGATATTATTTTTAACTTTGACAGATGTTGTGTTAACTCTGAGATTCTGGACCTTTTTATTGTTGATGCCTTTCAAGTTGAGGCTGACAAACTCAGTATTGGTACTCTGCCAAAGGCTATTCAAAAATATTTATTTAGGGGCTTTGGATAAAGCTTTGGCCAACATTAGGAGTTACCTTACTATCCCTAAATCATGCTTCTATGATACACCTATCATTGGGGGAAGAACAGTTCCAACATATCCCATATTGGACAATGAAGACAAAATATTTAGTGAGTTGGGCTCCCATTGTTAAGAGAAATCTGAACTTCCTAATTTGTTTCTTTCATGTATGTTCCCCTGAAGCTCCTAACTGGATAGACATCTACATCATCAAGGATCAGGTTAGTGCTTAGGAAACTGATGAAGAACTAAGTTGTTGCATTGAGCCTCCTAACCCTTCAAGACATCTCAATGTTGGTATTGAAGATGATACCTTAGAACTATGATAAGTTGATTCACTTTTGTCTCATTGAAGATTCTTAGCACTATTTCTGTCTTTTAAATGTTTTCTCCTTTTAAATTAATGTTATAATAAGCCTCTCTGTTATACCTGTAACAAATGTTAATTACAATAAGATATGGTTTCTCTCTAAGGTTTAGCTAGTAATTATTGTAGTTTCGATATGATGAAATAATGCACCACAATGTCATCTCTAATCCTTTATGTTAGTCACTCACTTATTAATGCTCTAAGGAATAAGATTTAATTTTCTCAAGCTAAGAAATGTCTTTCAAAAAGAAAGGTTAATACCATCACTAAAAATAGATTAAGCTTGCCCATATATATATATATATATATATATGGACAAACATACATGTGCATATATGTATATAGATGTAGATAGATTTGTACATTCTTACTCTGGGTAGCTGTGTTAATGCACTAATGCTCCTTTCAGGCAATCAATGCAACAACTACTTACTATTTGTCTCTCTGTTTTAGATTCTTTGCTTTATCTAATATAAATTTTCCTAGGGGAAAATTAGTAATGAACATAAAATCATCTATCTTATTTGAAATTTATAGTACATAAACTTTGTGGATATCTTCCAGGTTCCTGGAATGGCATGTTAAAATAGGGATATTAATAAGAAGTATTATCTCTTTCTGATATCCTCTATTAAGGAAGATTTAAAACTGACAGGGATTTTTATTAGGAATGCAATAACAGGACAAGGAAAGAGAACTTATTAATCAAAAGAGATGTGATGTGAAGGCCCTCTCTTGTTTTAGATTTGTAAATTTTAGTATGAGAAACAGATGTTGCATTAAAAATAAACCAAGGCTCATTAAATCAGCTCTGCCCAGATAGATAAAGGTGTCATTCCCACAATATAAATAGATAAATACACACACACACACAAATATATATATATATATATATATATGTGTATATATATATGTATATATATATATATGTATATATGTATATATATATATGTATATATATATATA
>MU227092.1:564916-578696 GCA_018584345.1 Thuja plicata | reverse complement strand
CACACATATATATGCATGTATATATATATATATGTATATATGTATATATATATCTATATATATATATATCTATATATATACATATAGATAATTATTTATAATGTATATGAAGATACATATAGGATTTATACTTTATTTCATCATTCATTATTTCTTGATTCATTTTGATGATCATAAAGGGTTCTTATACTGCTCGTTGGTGTCATTCCCACAATACACACACACACACACACACATTATGTATATATATACACACACACACACACACACATTATGTATGTATATATATATACATACATACACACACATTATGTATCTATACATACATACATACATACATACGTATGTATATATATGTGTGTGTGTGTGTGTGTGTGTGTGTGTGTGTGTGTGTGTGTGTGTGTGTGTTTATATATACATATAGATAATTTTTTTAATTTATATGAAGATACAAATAGGATTTATACTTTATTTCATCATTGATTATTTCTTGATTCATTTTGATGATCATAAAGGGTGCTTATACTGCTCGTTGACTTAGGTATAAGTAATGTTAAGTTATATCCACGAACATTATAAATAGGCACGTGATTATGACTTCCACAGAACGGTTTTTTCTTAAAATAGTAATTTTGAGGACTAACCATATTGGGTTTCTTGCTAGCAAATTTTCTTTCTAGTTGCATTATGTCTATAGTAACAACTCAAATTGGGACGGGAAGGATAGGGTTCAGAGGCCTGATTTATGTTATGAACCTTGATGAGTAGAGCTTTCATTATAAAGATGTTTCGACAAAATAGTTCCTAATTGAACATAGTTGTACTCAATTAGGCTATATTACCTTAGGGATTGTTCTTAGATATGTTTTAAATAATGGTATAATACCATATTTTGTAAATGAGAGAGTGTCCTCATAGAATTTATGTAATATTATGTTTTGGACTCCGGTCCCGGGCTAGACGGGAGGTTTTCTTCTCCATTCTTTCCTACCAGTGCCCGTAGTGAATGGAAACTTTGTAAACTATAATTTATATAAATAAAATATTTTGGCTACGACCTTTTACCGATAAAAAAAAGGATTTTGATAACCTAATTAATTATAATAAGTTAATTCATTCAAATTCCTTCTCTACAATTGTCTCCATTTTTATTGCACTCTCTTGCTTTCTAGTTTTTCTCTTGTACGTTGCAAGTATTTGCATGCGGGTGATTTTTGGGCTTATAGGAATTCACCTTTTTGTGAATTCTAATAGGGTATTAGAGCTCCAGACCTGCTACTTCCTATTTGTATTTTTTTGAATATTTTTGAAGCTTTGAGGGTTTGGGGTTTTCTTCTTCTTTTTTTATCGAGGGAATACCTCTATTATTTAGTGCATTTTGAGTGAAAATAGACCTCACGGTTGCGTCCAGGATGTTGTTTCTACAAATTTTGATATAAAATTTGATTATTTTTGGCGTCAAGTGAAGGAAGGGAAATTTTCCCCCATGGCACATTTCTTGAGCCTCAAAAATTTAAAAAAAAATCATTTTTATTGATTTTTCAAAAAAATTGGCTCAGCCAATTTAAAAACTGAGTGTCGCCCTACGGTGGCCACCATACCACCCTAAAATCATCGCACTTCTGCCACTCAGCGGACACCCCTAGGCTGCCTACCACCTACCATCACACCGCTAGCCCCCTTGTCCAATACTATTCGAACAACGACCAGACACCTTAGCCCCTGAGGGCTATAAAAGTTTTTTCTTGGCTTTTTTACCTACCTTCACAAAATCAGGCATAACTTGCTCATACGATCTCCACTCTTTGCAAACAAGATATCATTAGAAAGATGGTTCCGAGCTCATTTTGATTTTGTAGGTTGGTTTTTCTAATTTGGTAGTTTTGCACATGTTATTTCTAGTCAAATTTAGAAGCTATTTTTTGCACTCATGGAGGCAGATGTGAATATTCATCTATGCGTGCCCTAATTTATTTTTGCATGCATTAGTTTTACATTTATTTTTTTTTAAATTTATGCATGGTTTGCATGTTCTCCTTTTACAATATTAGGTTATTGTAATAAATGAACTTCAATAAAGTTCCATAAGGGGATTTATTTCATAATAATCTAATTAGAGGGTAGTCTCATGGCCTGCACTTTGATCCCTTCTATTGTTGCTTCATATATTCTAGGGTTGTGCCAGTTTATGAGTTTTCCATTATTCCTTGGAATCAGGTCTATTGTTTCTTTATCATGATTCTACCCGAGTCAATGACTCGCATATGGTTTCTAGTAAATAAAGTATCTTTCCTTGCTTGCCAGATTTAGTATTCTAGTGTTACTCTATCAGTGTTCTTCTAGTGCTTCTTTGCAGTAGGTCATCTCTTTTTGGAGGAGAATTTTTCCCATGTGGTTTTGTTTTTTCTCCACTTTACAGAGATTTGGTTGTGATTGGGTACCTAACATGGCTTTTTTGTGGGGACCCAAGTTAGCTTTCTAGCATTGTAGTTTATGTTTTCTTTCATGTAATTTATTTGTAGCTACTCCCTAGGTTTATCTTAAGGGGGGGTGTTTGAGTAAAAGTTATTTCACTTAATTATTTAAATTAAGTCACCTTTTATTCCTTTCTTAAGATTAACTTAGTTATGTATTTTAGGCATTTAATAATTATTAAATACACTCCTTTAGGGTTTGAATTAGGGTTTTGATCTACTTTATAAGGATTGATCCCATTAATAATAGATTTTTATATCCTAATTAATTTTGATAAGTTAATTCATTCAAATTCCTTCTCTATAATTGTCTCCATTTTTCTTGCACTCTCTTGCTTTCTATTTTTTCTCTTGTACATTGCAGGTATTTGCATGTAGGTGCTTTTTGGGCTTGTCAAAATTGACCTTTTGTGAATCCTAACAAGGACCTATTATGTTACTCACAAAGTATGATTGCATTATGCATGACAATGAGCCTCCAAAGGATAGACTGACAATTTTGGATAGTGTGGAGCATCATAATAGGGACATAAAAGTTATTCAAAGAAATTAGGATTGAAAATTAACTAATTATGACATGTTATGTGAATGATGTCATTATCAATGAGTTGTTGAATTTTTTAATGTAAGGCTTGACATTCAATAGTAGAGTGGTCATGATATCAGTGATACATGCAAAAAGGAAGATTCATAAGATTCTGACTATGCTTCTTTTTTCATTTAGATTGAGTAATCACCTTAGCATGAAGAAGGTTAGGCAAAATGATTTCTTGATTAAAGGTGGATATAGAAGAATTTTTAGATAATAAAGAAGAGGATGTTGACAAAAGAGGAGACTCAAAACCAAATGATTCAATAGGTTTCTCAATATTCTGAATGTTTTGTCGCGCACACCCTAAACCATATTTGAGATTGTTAATTGAGTTGTTTTCAGAATTGGGTTGAACCAATGACATCCTAGGTCCCTTTAAGGACCCCATGTTGACATTAGAAAGGTTGTATTTACTTGAAAAAAATTTCATAAAGTTTAATGACCCCAAATAATCATCTAAAAGGGAACTTGTAGGAGAAGAAGTATCTTTAGGAGGAGATGTGTTTTGTTTAAATTTTGTAGGGATAAAAGGAGAATCTAATTCAAATCGTAAGCAATTATTAGGTCTATCATCAACAAGAAGAGTATACATGATGTTTTTATAGATGAACTTCACTATGCGATGAAAAGTTGAAGGAATAGCATGCATGGCATGTAACCATGACCATTCTAAGAGAAGATTATAGATAAGAGTATCGGGCATGACATGAATAGTTGTGGGTAAAATAATAGGACCTACTTGAATAGGAAAAGTGATAACACCCAAGGATTGTTTAACAACATTTTCAAAGCCATGGATAGGAATAAAATCAGGTTTGATTGATGATGTATCTTCCTTTATCTCATGTAGCGAGTAAATGGTATAAACATTAAGTCCAGAGTCATTATCAATTAAATTTATTTGAATAAGATTACCATTGATAAATTGAAAAACCATGAGAACATCATGTTAATATTGGATTTCATTAGAAGGCAAGTCATCTTGAGAAAACACAATTTGAGCTTAGTTATTATTTGTATTCATGCATTCCAAGATGGAAGTGATATTGTCCTTCCTAGGAGGTGGGACGGTCATATTTCACAATCCTTGTTGTAATGCCTCATGATAAGTAGACGAAGTTTGAAGAAGCCCCCAAATAGATATCTTGGCAAGTGTAGCATGAAGTTGTTCTACTAAATCATATTCCTTTCCAAAATTTTGAGGAAGAGGGGGTGCAGAAGGAAGCACTAGTTGAGAAGGATGAAGAGGAAGATGAACAAATGACCTTGTAGGTTGTTTATTGTTTCTTGTGTTTAAGTATGAGAAATACCATGATAGTCAGGTTGTTGAGCACCTTTCACCACAATGATAAGTTTTTTTGAGGTTGAGGGTTATGTTGATGAAGATGAACAACAACCGTAGGTTTTTCATTACTCAAAACATTGACAACATTAACTTGATCAAGCTCTTGATTGTTTAGGGGTTCATCACTAGAAGGGGTAGCATTAGGTAAATTAGTAATGATATTATCCTCTTCTTGAAAGGTGTCCTCATGAGTGAGAAAACTTTTACAATGGAGACTAGGGGAATTCATTAATGCTTCATCTCCAAAAGAGATGTCAAATGAAGGTAGGGTGATGTTAAGAAATGTATTTATAATGTCCTCCTCTTGCTCCAAAATATCCGCATAAAGGGGGTATATCTTAGGAGAAGTATAAACATCAAGCATGAATGCATCATCTTTAGAGTAAGTAGAAGGAATGTCAACTAAAATATCATCCTCTTTTAACAATTTGTTTCATGTGGGAGACAATAGTCAAAATTATTATCTAGTGGTTCATCCCAAATAGGGATATCATTTCAAACTTTAGGAGAAGTATAATCATAATTCATCAAAGCTTCTTTCCTAAAGGGGAAATCATGGAAATGGATAAAAGGTAAGGTTTCACAGGGGTAATTATCAAATTTTAGCAGGGTATTCTCATGGGGGAAGCACATATCAAGAGAAGAGTTAACATCAATCTTCAACACTTCTCTCGAAAGAGAGATATTAATTAAAGAAGGGTTAAAAATATCTTCTTGCACTGATATGGCCTCATGGAGAGGGAAATCCTTGGGAGAGGGATAAATAGATAAAAGGGAGGCTAAGCCACTATCACCTTGAGAAAATAGATGCATCTTAAGACTAATCTAAAAGGAAAACATGCATGTAATAACATGAACTTTTTTTTGTGTCTGTATGAAATGCAATGATTACTAACTAATGCATGAAATGGCATATTTTTATGATTTTTTATTATTATTTTGAAACATGTAAACATGCAAAAATGCAATGGATCTATGAAACAATGTAATGCCTAAAAATAAGATCTAAATACATACAATGTAGCAAAGGTATGATGTAAATATTGATTAATACAATGCATACAAGTAGATATGGACAAGCGAGATCTAACCACCAAAATCAAAAGGAGGAAATGTCATAAGTTGGTTTCACTAAAATGTATCATAGAAAATGGTGAACCTATATATCTAGATGCATGTAATGTAATAAAAATATGATCTAATATAATGCACAAAAGGAGATCTAGACACTAAATTAGAATGGACATGTAATGCGTCGGGTTCACCAAAATGTATAGAAGGTGAACCTATGCATAGAATGAAGTCAAGATTTTATACTACAATGCATACAAACGAGAATCACTTAAAGATGATTTGACCACCAAATCAAAGGTATGTAAGCACATTGGGTTCACAAAAATGTATAATAATAAATTGTAAGCAATGTTAGGATGTAGATTACTTACCAATTCCTACATACATTAGAATGCAAAGCCTTATACAAAATGAATCTGATTAGTACAACCAAACGGAAGACGAGTGCTAATGCAAGATCTATGCTTTGTGGGGTTTTGATTCCTTATAGATTTTTTTTAGTGATAGATCTAATTTGATAAAAGTAAGTGAAAGGGAAAAGAAAGGATAATAAGTGTAGCTGGAAATGATGTGAGGAAAATTGAACTTTGAATATAAATTTGACTATCACTGGAACCTCAGATCATGTTGTAACTTCAAATCTGGAAGGCAGGGACCTAAATATTTCTATCCTAAAATTTTCATTGAAAAAGGCCAGGGAAAAGTTGACTTTTTGGAAAAAAAAATTGAATTTTCGGGAACAAATTGAATTTTTTGAACTAAGTCCACTAGTCGGCTTGTTCCTGGAAAAAGCTGATGAAACATTCCCAGATCTTGCAGCTGAACTTGTACTACCCAGATCTAAAATTGCAGCTCTGCACTTTATTCCTGCACATAAAAAATGGGGAAAAAGGCTGTGGAAAGGGGTTTGCCATGGTCAAACCCATGTTTAGGAATTAACCTTGAAATTGAATTGAAATTGCATAAGGAAAGATGAAATGGAAGCTAGATCTGAAACATAAATCACCTTATACCTTTATGTTGCAATGTGTCTTTGGATGTGACCACAAGTGTTTATGTAATAGATTGAACTCCACAAAAAAATAATATGAAATCATGAAACTAAAGCCTTGAATGATGGATGTTGTAGTTTTCCACAATGCTTGATGGAGACGAAGGATTGAAGACTTGGATGCTTGATTGAAGAAGAGATATTGAACTCCAATTTTGCTTGATTATTCATGAATGCTTGGAAACTTGATATGTAATTCTTGCACTTGATATTGGATACCAAAATGAAGAGAGATATGGGCTTTATATACTAAATGCATCATCTCAAGGATTAAAACTCAGGCAAACTGACCACAAATCTAAATCTCAGAGGAAAACCCCATCATTGGGAATCAGGAAAAATTTAGGCCCAAAAGCCCAGGGACAAGGAAGGTACTCAACTTCTCCCAGGGGCAAGTTTGATAGTCGACTTGTCCTTGGAAAAATTACCTTAAATTTCACAGGGATGTCGGGGGAGGTGAAAGGGAGCAGGGGGATAAAATGCAGGTTGTTGCGAGGTAAGGGCAGATCCCAAAAATTGAAAATAAATGAATGGGTCCTAGGTGAGGAAATGAATTATTTTATTGGAGGAAAAATGGAGGAGAACACTTAGGAATAAGGACTAACCTCGAGTTTTGAGTCAATATAGAACTTGTAATGTTAATTTGAAGGTCCAATAAGTTCTAGAAGAATGTTAAATCAATGTGGGAAACTATAAATACTAAAATGGGGCTAAAATGAGCACCTAATTAAGGGTTCTTACTTTTTAGGATGATAAAAAAAGCAAAAGGTTATGAAAAAATGATGAGTACAACTCCAACTCCATCAATTTCCACTATTAAGGTATTATTTGTAGCTTTAGAACAAACCCCTCAAAAGAGTCCAATAAATCCAGTTGTAAGTGACAATGGGAAAATATTAGGAGTGGGTATTGCTAATCCTTAGAATACATTAGTTTCAACCACATGCATAGGTGGAGGTGCCTACATCACTACGAGTTCTATTTCCCCATTCAAACATTCAATTGTGTTAGCAACCCCAAATTTTCATTACAATACTTTCCTTGGTCAGTTTTTACAGAGAGGAAATAAGAATACAAAAATAAGAACCTAATGAAGAGGGTTATGACTACTATAGCTACAGAGGAACAACCTCCATCAAACATGATAGTTCCCACATACAAACCAAACAAATAAATGATGGACAACATGGTTTTTATACCCCCAAATCAAAATCAAAATCTATTGCAAAGTTAAATAGATCCCTCTAAATATCATGTTAGCGCCATCCAAATGGAGTTTTCTAGAGTCCAAAATGCGAACAAAATTAATGTGTCAAAAAAGACCAATGAAGTGGCCTACACATCATTGCTCAAGTTGGCGGGAGAGAAAAATAAGATGGAGAGACAAATAGAAAATTTAAAGGCAGGCGTAAAAAATGAGAAAGTAAAGAAGAAAGTAATAGAGAACAAGAGCGGTGAATTATAGATAAATATAAAAAATTATGCCTCAGCATCTGTAATTACAATAAACAAATAGATGGAGGTAGAAATGAATGAACTAAACCAAAGATTGGTTAAAATCATTAAAAAATGTGACATGGAAAGAGCCTCTTCAACACAATTATACAAAAGGGTAGATAATGTTGATGCCTCAACAAAACATTTACAAAACTAATTGGACCATCAGCAGAAAATAGAAAAACAGTGGGAAGAAAAAGTAGGGGAAGAAAGAAAAAGAGTTGAAATATTGATACAAGAGATGAAATATTCCAAAGGCAGATTAAAAGAAACTACAAAAAATACAATGAGGTATACAAAAATAAAAAAATGGGGGCAAATAATGCAGAGGAATGACCAGTTGTGTTAGTGGTTTGAATTGAATGAAAGTCTGAGAGTACATTTTGGGAAGACTAATGAATACATTTTTCATAGCACAAATATGTATTCAAGAGAGAAAATTGAAAAATAAATTTTGCAAATAGTCTACAAAGCCAGTGACAACTATTTAGAATCCAAGGGAGTTCGCAACCACATTGATGCCTCAGTAAAGGTGTCATCCATCATTCAAAAATGTGTAAAATTACATGAAGCACAAGAATGTATGGGTAAGACTGTAGAAAAGATCAAGAAGCTACATGGAAAGGTACATAAATTGATAGATCTTGGTTTGACAAAGTCTGTCGACACAAAAAAATCAATACATTAGAAATTATGCTTTCAAAAAGAAGATGGAGGAGAAAATGAAGTATGATTTAGACTAGTTTCCAAAGGACACAAGTGAGGTGAGTTTTTTAGATTATATCATACCATTGATAACCTTGAATGCAACATTGAATGAAACATTGGCCTTAAGTTCCTCTTCCAAATATGAATTGCTGACAAATTTGCAAGTCACTTACCATATGATATAAAAAATTGGACTTCCATCAGAGGGAGATTGGAGCACCTACAAAAACTAACTCAAATATTTCATAAATATAATGTGTATTCTATGGTTTGTAAATTGTACTCCCAAATTCTTTCAGGTTTTCTACTTTTCTCTATTTGTAATTTCAGGGTCATTTGCAAAGGGTTCTAAAATTTTGTATTGAATCTTGAGGGTAGATGACATAGATATATTTTGAAAGAATTAACGAAAATATCACCATGTATAATTGTAACATTTGAAATAAGTGGGGGAAAGATAAGATGTTCCTCTTCTATCCCAAGGTGCACAAAGGAAAGATCCAAATTGATCAACCCAAAAAGGATCAATGCACAAATGAATCAATCATTTGGAAATGAGAGCAAAGAGGAAAATCTTAAATTCCCCATTTTATGGAAAGGAATGTGTGATAGATTTAGAATGATTAAGTATTTGAATTGAAATGGATAGGAGAAATACACTAACCTTGAAATATTTCAGATCAAAGAATGCTATTTTTTGGAGTCTGTACTATGTTTCTGGAAAAACTAAAGTATGATCCAAAAGCGGAACGCAGAGACGAACAAAACCCAGAAATCTTTTTCTGATTCGACTCTGTCTTATGAAAAAGGTCAACCTTGACCCACAAATGTTGACCTTGACCCAATAATGTTGACCTTAACCTGCACAGGTTTGACAGAAAATCTATTCGCGGATCCAAAAAGTTTGCCAAAAAGGGTATCCAGATCTAGGTTCAAATCCATAGTCCCAAACCTATACCTTGCTTGTAAAAGTCCTTGTGGAGGATTCAAATCCTTCAATCCAAAAGTATGTATGCACTAATGGATCTAGAATTTAGAATGTGGGATGTCTTCAATCAATTTCTTGTAGATCTCCAACATCAAATCTTGAATGGGTTCTTGATTATGAAGAGGCTTGGAAGATGGATGGAGAGATCACCAAAAGGGCACCTATGTAGCTTGAATCCTTTAATGGCCTCCCATGGATCTCTTTGATGAATGGATTCTTGATGATGTATGAATCCTTGCTTCAAATCTTACTCCTTAGCTTTCTTGGACTTCACTTGATAATTCTCCTCATTTGCTTAATGACGCTTAGAAAACTTAGAGAAAATGAGAGGAGAAGGCTCCCTTTTATATGAAACTAGGGCACAATATTCTAAGGAGGCTGACATAGGATAATTAAATTTCAATTAAAGCCTTTACCCTTAGGAGAGGACCTATATTAAATATAATTTAGGAATCGACGCTTCAGAACCCGAAACAGCCAACCTGGAAGAGGGAAATAACTTTTGCAAATATCGACATCTGGAAACTATGGGACCCTGAGATTTGAACCCTGGGTCAAGGTCAAGGTTAACCTTGACCTAGGTTGGGGTCAAGGTCAAACTTGACCTAGGTCAGGGTCAAGGTTGACATAGACCCAAAAGGTTGACCCTGACCCTGAGGTCAAATATCTCAGATCTGCAGTCCAGGATGCAAAAATTAGGTTGGAAAGAAGTGGAAGCAGGGGTAGAATGGGGGGAAAGCCAGGTCTAGATAAGGAACCCATTCAAGGTGCTTGATATGACCCTAAACCACTTACTCAGAAGGCTAAACTAGTCTACCATGGAAGTGCTTCCATTTTTTGACTATAAATTTAGCCCCCACTTTAGCAAGAGTATGGACTCAACGCAAACTCTTGGTAAAGGAGAACATAGAGAGAGGAAAATATTATTGGAATCAAAAGAGACAAAGAAATCCTCAAGCCCCCAAGGTACTTAAGTCTTTATCAACACTAAGATCATGATAAGAGAGACATTACCAGTCAAAGAGAAAGAGAGAGAGAGGAGTGGTTAACTCGCCCAGTAAGATGTGTGTATCTCACTGTGAACCACAAAAAGGATAGGATAGACCACTAAGCAAGCACTTGATAGTCACCCCATAAAGTTGTGCACCTTTTGGTGGCTTTTTGCATGTATGTAGTGCATCTTCTGATGGCTTTTATGAAGTACCCATGGATCCATATTCTCATATCACCATGGAATACATTTGTAAAATGCGTATCTCTTCAGGATTTAGCAACTTATGTGTGTTACCTTCCAAGGATTTAGCATATTTAATTGTAATTGAATGCGTATCTCTTTAGGATTTAGCAAATTATGTGCATTACCCTCAAAGGATTTAGCATGCTGCAAAACAAAATGTTAGAACAAAAATGCATAATATAGAATGAGGGAGGCCGTGTATATGCCCCCCTCCTTAATATGGAAAAGTACATACTATTTTGACATGTTAAGGAAATAAAAGATCAAGGATAAAGCCTTCTTCCACATCAAGACAATATCCATAGACAACACCCAGTCCAAGCCAAGAAGGTCACAGCTCCTATGAGGGCATGGAAGGGACGAATGCAAAGAGATATCATGCAAAAAGTGAAAAAGAAACCCCTGTGAGGGATAGCACAGTATTTAGTTTCCAAGGTGAGATATTTATCAACCATGGAAGCCCAATGTCTAACAAAGAAATAGGTTATGATCAAGGACATAGATCCTCAATGCAAACCAAAATTTTCATGTATGATTGGATATCACATAATAGATAGATATTGCTTAACCAAGGGAAAAGTGAATCTCAGAAAGACAAAGAAGGAGATGGCATCCTTGCCCCCGAAGCATAGGGACAATGATGAAAGGGGATCTATTATATCACCCAAAATACTATGCAAGACAATGAGCCCCCAAATATTAGGCTAACATTGTTTACATAATGTGGAGTTCCATAATAGGAACATAAATGTTATTTAGAGAAAATAGGATTGAAATACAACTCATTGCCACATGATATATAAATAACTTTACTATCAATGAGATGCCTAATCGTATAATGTAAAGCTTGACATTCATTAGTAGAGTGGTCATGAAATCTATGATACAAACAAAAAGTAAGAGTCTTCAAGTGTGGACTACGTTTCTTTTTACGTTTAGGTCTAGTAATCATCTTAGCATGAAGGAGTTTAGGCAAAAGAACTTCTTGGTCAAAATCCTTCATAGGTTCATCATGTTTTAAAGTGTTATTTGAGATGTTGGTAACATTGATATGTTGTTGAGGATTAAATCCCAATCCATAATAATTCTCATGCCCCCCATTCTGTAAGGGCATTTTCATTCCCTGTTTATGCTTAGCACATCCTTGACTATGGAATCCTTGTTTAACTAGTAAATGATAACTATGACCATAACAAGAAGCCATATGAAAAGAAGTAAATGGAACTTCAGTAGTCACTATGTCATTATTAGTAGGTTTGACAGATTCATAGTGGGTAGAAGCAGTGACAAATTTATTATGAAGGTAATGAGAAGTAGAAGCAAAAGCTCGTTGTTCAAACTCTCTTTGTTCCTTAGTAAAATCAAGATCAGAAACCTTATATTCTCCAATAAAGGTAGGATTAAAATTCAAGGTTCCCCAATCATCTCCAGGAAGATTATTAGAGGAAGAAGGATTACTATTAGGAATAGGAGTATTGTGGGTTTGAACATTCAAACAAGGATTTGGCACATCATCTGCATGAAGTGTATAGACCATGTTGTTGTGAATAAATTTGACTTTATGGTGAAGGGTGGAGGGAACAACATGCATCTCATGCAACCAAGGTCTACCCAAAAGTAAGTTATAATGAAGAGGTCCAGGCATAACATGAAAAGGAGTATTCAGGATAACTAGACCTGCTTTAATAGGTAAGGTAATGATGCCCAAAGTGTTCTTATCAATGTTATTAAAGCCACGTATAGGATTATTATCAGGTTGAATAGTTGAAAGATCGACTTTAATTGATTTGAGCATGTCCATGCTACAAATATTAAGCCCAGATACATTATCAATCAAGGTCCTATGAATGATACTCTTATTGATAGTGACAACAACCATAAGGGCATCATATTGCTTCCGAACTTCTTTAGAAGGTAAATCCTTTTGATTAAATATAATGTCAGGAGGACCTAGGGTAACATGCATGCATTGTAAGAAGGCATTGATGTTCTCTTGATTAGGAGGTGGAGAGGGAAGAGTTTCTTGATTAGAGGTGGAGAGGCTTCATGGTAGGTAGGTGAAGTTTGAATAATCTCCCATAAAGAAATCTTGGCAGGGGTATTGCGCAATTGGTTTATCATATCATACTCCATGCTAAGAAGATGGGGTGGAGGAGGAAGAATGGGTTGAGAAGGTAGTAAAGAAGAAGGAACCACTAGATTAGGTTGAGGGTTATTCCTTGTACGATAGGTGTGAGCTATCGAATCTTGATCATTAAAAGATTATAAAGATTCCATAGGTTTACCTTTGATGGTAATGAAAGGAAAACCTTTAATACTCAACAAGGGTTTTGGATAAACCATGTTAGTTATCTTTGCACTACAAATAGATTCACAAGAAGGAAGAAAACAAGATATCCTAGGAGGAGATGAGGTAGGATCTTGATTCTCCATAAGATCATCACTAAGAGGGAGAGAATTAAGGGAATTCATATCATTCTCCACTAATGACTCATCACTAGAAGGAATCCTAAATGGAGGTAAAGCATCTATAATGTCTCCTTCTTTCTCTAAAATGTCTTCACAAGAGGAGTGTGTTTTAGAAAAAGAGTCACCATTATGTATGAATATGTCATCCATTAATAAATCACCCTCTTGTATCAAAGAATCTTCACAAGGAGGGGATAAATCAATGTCTTTATCTGAGAGTTCATCCCAAAAAGGAGGATAATCCACAATGGATTCATGAGGAAGAGAGTAATCAACATCCAAATCCAAAGGTTCATCCCAAATAGGAGGATTATATTCTAAAGTAGGCTCATAGGAAAGACATAT
>MU227092.1:510000-526924 GCA_018584345.1 Thuja plicata | reverse complement strand
TTAATTAAAAGCACTTAGGACTTTAGGATTAAATCAATTAATCATAGGGATTTTTAGCTAATAAACCCTGAGAATTTTAGGAATTAAATATAATGTCAGATTTATGCAAATTTGGGTTTTCTGCATTCGAAACTCAGTCAATTAAAGTCAATTAGGAGAAGAATTTGCCTAGTACAATAGGACTTCGATGATGAGAAAATGCACCAAAATTGATTGGATTATAAGGTGCCAATTTTGGGGTATTACACTACCTGACCTTAAAAATATTTTGATTAAGTAAAACCAGGTTTTACAAGGACCTGAAACCTTTACAAAAATTTTCCAGATATTCAAGAGAGTTTAATAACAAATGTGTCATGGCACCAAACAAGGAAAGAAAATTAGCTAGCAAGCTAACAACCTAAACAAAAATTCCCACAGATTAACAATAAAGACAGGGACAACAAAAACAAAATGGACAGAACTAAGCAAAAGACAACTACATGCCCTCCACCATTACCTGGGCCTGAATGACCATAATCTGCATCTGATTTACCAAGTTCTTAAGGTCTTCAGTTTCTTTGTCTACCTTTGGACTCATCTTCTTGGTGCTTTCCCTTGTGCAAGTACCTGGTCCTGTGATCTCCTTCACCTCTCTACAGTCATTTTCCCCTTTTTCCTGATCTAACTTTTCCATCAGGATCTGTGCCTATCCAGTATAGGCTTTAAGGCTCACCAGGAATTGATCCCCAATTTTGTTGACCGTTTCCTCAAGTTTTTCCACCTTGATGTTCAGACTGTTGATTTTCCTTGTGTTGTCTTCTTCCTCCACCCCTTGAGTGATGTCCTTCAACTGTTTCTCCAATTTTCCCACTTTGTTCACAAATTCCACTTGGGCTTCCAAATTCCCATTCACCTCTTTCATTTCATCCAAGCATTCTGAACTTGAAAATGTTAAAGTTGCTTCAAAATTTCTTTTTGAGTTCCGAAGTTGTTTGGGCCTACTCTTATGTAATAAAAATAAATAATAATATCTTATGGATGGTCAGCCTCAAACTTTAGGGTTTAATTTCTAGAGTCTTCTTGGGCGGTTAAAATTGCCTATATATTGAAGGCTCGTAGGTTTATCTAGGGTGGTTCTGGGTTATGCATCTGGTGGCTCTGGCTTGCAGTTTATTGTAATAAAATACCCATGTGGCTATACATGTTTCATTTCTGAAGGTGCATATTATATTTTAGAATACTGTAATTTATTTTCATGGTGGATAATAGAAAGCCATTTCTTGTCTTTGCAAATCTTGTTATTCTTGATTTTGTTGTGTGTTTGTGTTAATAAGGGGAGCACCCTTCATCATAACTCCCTCTCTGCCTTGATTTGTAAAAAAATATTAGGATTGTTCAAATTGATAGTGTTTTCCACCTAACAAGATTTTGATCAGATAACGCTAGATGAGATTGATAGAGATTATCGTGGGTCATGCATGTCAATTTACATAGATTATCATATTCTGCAATATACATCACTCTTTACTATTATTTTTTCACAAGATTGTTCATTTCCTCTCACATGGGGAGAAGACCTACTAAATTTAATATTCTCTCTATATCACTTAACCTACAAAGCAAGTAAGAAACTTTTTCTACTATGTGGTGATGTTTGTACATTACTCCAATCAAGGATGGATATTCTATAAAAACTTGATGCACTGGTCCATCTAAGGAGATCCATCTGGTACAACATCCTTAATAATCTTGTTACCATCAATTATTCCATGGACAAATTTTTAAAATTCCAAAAACCATTTTGGACTTCGACAATTTTATGAGTAGATATCTATGACTAAATCTTCAACTTTGTTACTAGAGGAAAACTACTCACAATTTCAAAAGCTAGATTCATTCTGTGGGTAATGTAGTGAATGTTAGTCATGTAGAATGAACAAGAATTTTGTATTATGTAAAGACCGTTCCTCTAACCTTGCATTACTGAAGCTCCATCTGCTCCTACACATACCAACCTTTTGGCAATTGTCAAGTCATCCATACCTCCATATTCAATTAAATAAATCTTAACTAGTTGAAATAGAGTTTCCGTTGTTGCACTCTCCTTCATTTTAGAAATAGATAGTAGACAAGGTCGGTGAACATGATTCTCTATAGTATAAACATGCATGGATACCTAGGATGTATTATATATTTTTTGTAACTTTGTCTAAAGACAATGCAATAAATTTTGATTCTCTTATTTTTTCCTTTATATCTTGTTTTTCAACCTCAGCAAGACGACTTGTCCATTCCCTTCCACTGTTTACTAACTAATGAATATAAGGATAATTAAGAATTTTTAATAACTCTAATAAAAAAATCATTCTTGGGTAGTCTATTATAGCATGCCCTCTATTCAAAATATAAAAAACAACACTTAATTGCACAACTTTTTCCACTTGTTCTACTGTCATTGCTTTTCCAAAAATAGCCTCAATAGAACCTTTACATCAGTAGGCTTCATCTGTCCTTTCAAATGCACATTATATTTTAAGGCATACTTAACATGCTAACATTGCTCCTTTATTTTCCATATTATCAATGATTTTTCAACTTCTTCTATGATTTCTTTTTCATAAACTTTACTGATTGTCTTCTCTATGGTGTCAAGTTTTAGCTACAACCTCTTTTCCTTATTATGTTTCCAGCTATAAGTATTTTGGAGGCTCATCTTTCTTCAGATTCTCCACTAGTTTAATAAATGGATACTTTGACACCTTATCAATTTGCAAACTCCTCAAAATATCCCACTCCTAACACATTTTTTATTTGGATTTTCTTTTCCCCTTTCGTACATCATCATCAAATATGACATTGTCTTTGTCACCCAAGTTGATTAACTCATTTACGCTACCGTGGGTATCGACTAGAAAATATTTTTCAAGTCCATCATCATCAAATATATCAATTTCATTGCCTTCTTTAATATTTGATGCATGTTGTGAATCGTGTAGTTGTGATGATGCATCTTCATCATTTTGATCACAAACATTGCCAAAGTATGAGGTTAAAGTTAACGTTCTACATTTTTTTGGCCTCTCCTCACCTTTGCCACATTCAGGAGTCTTACCCTTCTTATTTTTGGATATCTCCAACAAAATAAACGGTGCAAAAAACTATCTACTTAATTTAGAAGCAATAATAGACTACATGATTTATTGGCCATATGACCTACAATCTAAATGTTCGAGGTCTCTCCACTCAATAAGAATGAACGAAAAAATGCAAAAGATTGAGATGAATAATATTATAACTATTAAAAAAAATATCACTTACCTTTAGATTCTCACTAAGTAGCACTAGCAGTCAACAATGTAGCAATGCTTGTTCCTAGTCTTAAACTTGGCTATTGATCGTAATCGAGAACTTGGAACTAACCAAATTGTGTGAAATTAAAATTGATCTTTGATTGTATTTATACCAATCCATATTTGGAAAATTTAATATAATTTTAAATTGTATACAAGTATTTGGAAAATCCCATTGTATTCTAACACATCTTATGTAAATGTAGGGTGAATCAAACCTCCATTGAAACATACTTGTTGTAATTTTCTAGGCGATTTATGGAATTTCCAATGGGATGAACTTATGATACAATTGGAAAATATTTTGGTGCATTAAGACATGCTTCCAAAAAATGCCAGGTGAATTGGGTCCTCATGCAAATAGAACTTTTGGTGAATTATGGTCGTCAATTATGACACAATTTTGAAATTGCAGATGAAAATACTAAATATGCCATTTAGAAAATGTACATTTTATTGGCAAAATCTTTATATTGATACCATTAATTAATTTAAAAAATGGTGAATGGAAGTGGATTTGACCAAAAAAATATAAATCTAGGAAGAACTTGCCACCTTGTTTAGTCCCGCATTATTCACCATTTTCAAAATGCCGACATGAAATATTTGCCAATTGGAAAACATTCTCCACTAGAATTTTCTATGGTGTTTTATGCTATTCTAAGGTGCTGCAAAGGAAACAATGCTTAAGGATTTGATGAAAAATCACATAATCTATGCATTAAATATAGTATCCCACACAAAGAAGAGGATTTTGTAGCCAATAGAAATAATTTTTATTGAAAGATGTTCTTACAATGCTATGTTATGAAAACTACTTGACATTTTCTTGAAAGTAAAAGCTTACATCCATTGTTTCAGCCATAAAGTGGCTGGTTTTGAGTTATTATGCTTGAAAGAGCTCTAAAAGTTAGAATACTTTACAAAAATTAAAAGCAAGAACTAACTTGAAAATTGAACCTAAATGTGCTTTACAAATTACAATCATTCTCCACGTAGGAGAGAGCCTAGGGGGCTCAGTAAACATATGAATTGAATGCTTAGGAGCTTATTCAAACTGATTGTTGAAGTATTTTTTGATGCGCCTTTAATGACCTTGACTTGGTGAAAGTCCTTCCACTTGATGAGTTGCTACTTTGGTTGCTGGATGCTTGGAGTATGTTGGGTCTAATACAAAAGTTCCCAAACTACCCCTAAATCTTCTCTCTCATTCCCATATTATTTCTCTACCTTGCTTAACTACCTCAACCATTCTCCTAAAATTCTAGGAAAGCCTCCTAACTATCTTCAGTCATATGTAACCACTTTTGGGAAATAAAGTACTCTCTAACTGCTCCAAAATGAATTATTAAGGCTTGAAACTGTTGTTTGAATGCATATATACCCAATAAGAACCTTAAATCATGTTCAAAATACACATGGGAATGATGAATCTTCTCTCTTCCTCTTCACTTTAACACATAATTGAGTGTTTCAACCTTTCCCTCCTAAGTTTATCAGGCATGTGATAGAATGTTGAAATGGACTTAAAACTCCTTGGGCGTGGTAAATATTCAAGGCAAACATTTGACACATGTGCCACTTTATTTATGGTTCCTTCATCTTCATACTCTCATCATGTATAAATATAGTCATCTTGTTATTTTTTTTATGTTTTTTTATTAACTTACTAACTTATTATCCCTTGTTGACAGGGTGTGAGATGGAGTGAGAGCGGGAGGGAGGAGGGGAAAGAGTGGGAGATGGTTTTTTGAATTTGAACACGGGAGGAAAGCTGGGAGCCGATGGATCTGCAGTTGGATCTATGACAAAGGGAGAGGATTTTGCTGCAAGATCCCCATCAGATACTAAGTAAAAAGTTGGTGGGTCAACCTTGGTAGCATCCAACAAGGATGACGGTCCTGTCATGGGGCCAAAGGTGGAAAACTCAAACAATTCGAAGGTTCGGGGCGAATATCCTAAAGGTAATTCACATGGCTTTTCCTCAAAATTAAGCAAAGGGAATTGGTTGGGTCTTTTTGGAGTAAAATCCTCTGGCAAATCCTCTTTTCCTAATGTTAATATTTTGACTAATCCTCTTAAGGGATAATTTGGAATTGTTATCCTAGACCCGATTGTGGATCACACTTTGTCTATCATGGCATCAACTTTGGTAGGAAAATTTATGGGTCCCAGACCGAATATAGATTTACTCAGAGCCTTTGCGGATAAAAAATAGAGGCTCAAAGGCCAAGTTGACATTGCTGCAATGCCAAAAGGATTTCTATCATTTTAATTCTCAAATGGGGAAGATATATCCAAAGTATTGTGTGGTGGTCCTTGGATGATGGGTAAATCCTCCTTATCTCTGCAAAAATGGACAACTAGCCTAGACTATAATGACAGTCTCTTTACTGCAGCTCCTATCTAGGTTTGTCTTCCTGGGATGCCTCTGGAATATTGGAATGAGGAAATATTGATAGCCATTGTAGGCACCTTTGGGGAGCTTCTCTCCATTGACCCTATGACAACGACAAGGACTAGACAAGTTTATGCTAGGATTTGTGTTAATAGACAATAGAATGCGGATCTTCCACAAGTCATAACTCTGAAATCAAAGCTGGGGTCTTGGACCTAAGAGGTTGAATACAAATCCATACCTTTTGCATGCTTCTCTTGCAAGAAATCTGGACACTAGGAGAAACAATGCCCCCTAAAACATCAAAAGCAAAAAAAGAAGGCACGTGAACAAAACAAAGGTCAGAAAATGGAGTGGAAAAAAAAAAGAGGAAACAAGGGTCCACAGTATATCTGAAGAGAATAATGAGACCCATGTTGATAAGAAAAAAGGGGAAACTCAAATAATTATAGAGCAAGAATCAGAAAAACAAGCACCAGAAGGAAGGACAAATGATCTCATATGCTCGAATATCCCTACAGAAGCTGAAGAGGAAACCCCCAAAGGAGAAGAGACACTTAAGGACCTAAGGGAGGAAGAAATTTTGATTTATCCAGAAGGAAAAGATAAAGAAAGGGACTCTGGAGAAGAAGACTTCCTGACAGGGACAAAAAATGCCATAACTTAGATTTCAAAGGAAAGACTGGAAATGGAGAATGACCTAACTAAAGGAAACAAGATGGAATCACCATTCAACCTAAAATA
The DNA here is from genome assembly GCA_018584345.1 of Thuja plicata. Classification (NCBI taxonomy): domain Eukaryota; kingdom Viridiplantae; phylum Streptophyta; class Pinopsida; order Cupressales; family Cupressaceae; genus Thuja; species Thuja plicata. The sequence goes on along the minus strand of MU227092.1, from coordinate 520,450 downwards.
GATAAAATCTTTGGAAAATAGGACAATAAGAAAGTAATACAATCAGAGGATAAGGAAAATTCTTGGAGGATAAGGAAAATTCTTGGAAAAAGGTGGCAGAATCAAAGAAAGGATCAAGAAAGAAAGGCAGTAGATCCCCTTAAGGAGCTATAGAATTGAAAAATAACTCAGGGAAGAAACTTGAGAGTGCTTCAATGGGGAACTTCAAATTGAAGTTGACAAAAAATAATGGGGGTCCAAAACTATGAGTTATAACAAGAGGCCAACAGAAAGAGGACACAGGGACTCCAAGACAAGATAAAGGAAGGAAATATGAGAAAACCCAGAGGGAAGAGGAAGAAAAACAAAATATTGTGGATGGAAAACAACTCACTATCCGTCAGGTTTGTTCTCCAATCCTTAAATGAAGATTATTTCATGGAACAATCGAGGACTCAATGGTCTTCATAAGCAAGATGTAGTTAGGTATCTAGTTAGAGACTCTAAACCAGATAGTCTGATGATTCAAGAAACTAAGATGATAAAAGAAAAAATAGAGAATTTGAAACTGATAAAAAATGGAAGAAGTTTTTGAAGTAGTTTTGAAGGGGCTTATGGGGGGCTAGCAATCTTCTGGAATCAAACTTGTTTCAATTTCCAACTTCTAAAAGAAGAGAAAAACTTCCTTACAGTTAAAGTCTAGAGTATTAAAGACAATTTCTCTTGGACTCTAATAAATGTTTTTGCTCCTAATAAAAAATCTAGAAGATTGAAGCTTTGGAATAAGCTGCATGATTTTAGGGAAACTTGCACAGAGAATAATTGTATGATAATGGGGGATTTCAATACCCCTTTGAATCAAGAAGATAAATCATAAGGTAATATGACTCAAATGGAAAGCAAGGTAGATTTGATGGATTTTATAATAAATGAAGGTTTGTTGGATGTTGAACTGGAAGGCATAAATTACACTTGGTCAAATTGTAGGGTTGGAGTTGATCTTATCCAAGTCAAGCTTGATGGAATGCTCATCACTTTGGACTAGTATACTAAGTACACTTGTGCTCTATCCTCTCTATCTAGAATTGGGCCAGACCATTTTCCTATTTCCTTCTCTGCTAGCCCTTTTTCTAGCAAAAGAAACATGCCTTTTAGATTTAAGAAGATGTGGCTTGAGCATCCTGATCTAGATAGTAAAATTAGAGAATGGTGTAATATAAAGGTGGAAGGTTCTACAATGTTCAAAGTGGTAAAGAAACTGGAAAATGTGAAATCTAATGTTAAATATTGGAACAAGAATGTTTATGGGGAAATTTTTCAATCCAAAAACAAAATCCAATTGGACCTGAAAGATATCCAGGAGTAAATTCAAAGAGATGGCCTCACAGAAAGTTTGAAAACCCAAGAGAATCATGTTCTTGCATACCTCCACAACATTATTTCCAAGGAGGAGAATTTCTGGAGGCAGAGATGCATATCTCTTTGGTTGAAAGTGGGAGATAAGAACACTATATTTTTCCACCTTACTACTCTCAAACACAAGGCAATAAACAGGATTCATTCCCTATCCACAACTAGAGGTTACATTTCTAAAGAAGAGGAAATAAAGGAAGAAATGTTAGGGTATTTTGCTACCCTGTTATCGAAGGACCATAACCTTGACATGGAAGACCAAGGAAAATTACTTGCTTCGATCCCTAGAAAAGTGGATTATCATTCTAATGCTTTCCTTAAAGCCATCCCTTCAGATATTGAAATAAAGAAGGCTATTTTTTCCTTTGAAGGAGAAAAGTCCCCAGGCCCGGATGGATTCCAGTTGTTTTTCTTCCAACACTTCGGGAATATTACTGGTAGGAATGTTTGCTCAGCTATTAAGGAGTTCTTTGGTACTAAATCTATCCTAAAGGAATTAAATTCCACTTTTATAGCTCTCTTTCCTAAAAAACATGGAGCAAAAATGGTGGATGGTTTTAGACCTATAAGTCTCTGCAATTATTTATACAAAATCATCTCTAAGGTTCTCACCTCTAGATTGTTGAGCTTGTTGCCTAACTTGATCTCTCCCCAACAGAATGGTTTTATTCCAGGTAGACAGATCCTGGACTCTATCATAGTTGTTCATAAGAATATTCACTCCCTTCAAGCTTCCAAAAAACAAGGGTTTCTGATGAAATTGGACCTGTCGAAAACTTATGACAGAGTGGACTGGTCTTTTCTTTCTAATATATTAAGATCTTTTGGCTTTGATAAGGATGTGATTAGAATTATAATGCAATTGGTTTCCACTGTGAACTCCTCTATTATGGTTAATGGAGGATCATCTAATGTTTTCCACCCTACTAGAGGCTTGAGGCAAGGGGACCCTATTTCCCCCATCCATTTTGCAATTATGGCAGAAATCCTCAATAGATACATCAACAATTTGGTGCTCATTGGTCAGATTTATATCTTCATCCCTCCTCTGCTCTGCAGAAATGCTCACATGAACAATTTTTAGATGATACTATCATGATGGGGGAAGCCTCAATGAAAGAAGCAAGGAACATGAAAAAGGCTCTGAATCTTTATACTAATGCTTCAGGTCAATCTATTAATTGGGAAAAAAGTTCATTGTTCTTTAGCAACAATCCTGAAGATAGATAAAGGAAGATTTCCACTATTCTTGTATGTAAGATAGGGACTATCCCTGCCTCTTACTTGGGCATTCACCTTTGTCACAAACCTGATGAGTCTTTCTGGAATGGAATCCTTGACAGATTTCACAATAAACTAGCAGGTTGGAAAGGAGCTACTTTGAGTCAAGCAGGAAAAGTTCAACTTCTGAAATTGCCTCTTCAAAACCTTCATGTCTATGCTCTCAGTCTCTTCAAAATTCCTCAGAAGTATGTTGATTTGATAGAAAAAATCTAGAAAAGATTCATTTGGTCTGGTGTTGAAGAGAAGAAAAGGTTGATCCTTGTGGCTTTGGAGGTGGTTTGAAAACCAAGAAAGTTTGGAGGGCTTGGAATAAGAAGCATAAGAAATACTAACAAGGCCTTTCTTTCCAAACAGTGAGGGAGAATCTTTGAAGAGGAAAAGGAATGGAACTCTATTCTCAAGAGTAAATATCATCTTCACTCTTTAGAGGAAATGTTAAGGAATCTTGTGGACATCCAAGGGTCCTTCTTCTGGAATAGTATCAGTAAAGGAAAGAATGTGGTTAGAAAAGGGGTTAGATGGAAACTGGGAAATGGCAAGAAGATTAATTTCTAGAATGACAAATGGATGAAGGAAATAGACCTTAATGAGAATCAAGAATGGATGCCAGCTATTCTGGACTGCAAAGATATAATTGAGGAATTGGTCTCTGATTATTGAATCAATGAGGATTGGATAGACTTAGGCTCTTTTGATGTTAATCTCAAAAGTATCAATAAACAACTTAATTAATGGTTCATAAGAGATAACAAGAAATATTCTTTGATTTGGGGCCCTGAGGCAAATGGTAAATTTTTTTTTTCATCTACTTCTGCCCTTCTCCATATCCAGGAAGATCATCCCATCAGCTCTCAGGTATGGAACAATAAGCTTATTCCTAAAATTAACATGTTTTTCTGGCTGCTTGTTAAGAACAAAACTCTCACTATGGACAATCTTTACAAACAAAAGAGGATTTAATATGCCCAATAGATGTATCATGTGTTGTTCTGAACCTAAGACTTACAATCACGTGATGATTCATTGTTCTTACAAAAGTAAGGTGTGGGATTCAGTTTTCAAACAAATCAATTTGGAATGGGTGAAACCTCAAAAAATTCAGGATCTATTTAAACAATGGTTGTGCCCCTTTTCTGGAAAATAACCAAAAGATCTCTGGAATCTCTTCCTTCCCCACTTTAGTTGGAGAACCTAGAAGGAGAGAAATAATAGAGTTTTCAGAGAAAAAATCACTTCCCATGAGAATGTTTCTAATCAAATCAGCAAAAGCTTAATAGAAAATTTCAGAGGATCTCTCCCAAGAGACTCTCCTCTAAAGAATACTTAGGTCTTCATTGAAATTCTCAGCAGCAAGAATTAGGGGCAAAAAGATAAAGACTTAACTTGGAGGAAAAATGCCATATGGACTACTCCTCCGATTGGGTGGGTCAAAGGTAACTTTGATGGTGCAGTGAAAGGGAATCCAGGAAGAGCTGGTGTTGGTGGTTTAATTAGAGACTGGGCTAGAAATTATCTGGGAGTTGTTGTTGCCCCCCTGGGGATTCAGACTAACCATGTTGTGGAAGCCAAGATAGCTCTTCAAGTCATGACTCTGGCTAAAGAGTTGGGATATTCAAAACTAGGGTCGGAGGGAGCTTCCCTAAATATAATAAATTGTATCAAAGACAAGAATGAGGCCTTGTGGACTATTGCCCATATAATTGATAAAATCAAAACATTATTGCTAATGTTTGAGGAAACTTATATTTCCCACATATATCATGAAGGAAATAAGTTGACCGATGGATTTACAAATGTGGGGGCCCGTAATAATGTCACACAATCATGGAAAGGGGAAGTGGATTTCAATATTGAGATCTTAAGTCTTATCAAGTATGATAAGCTTAATCATAATGAAGGCATAATTAATATAAGAGTTAATGATGAACAGGACACTTAAGCGCAAGGATAATGAAAGTTGTCAGTCGAGGAACGAAAATTATGAAGAACGTTACCTCACACAGATTGTGGGTATTTTCTAGCATCTTGAAATAGAGAAACCGGAAGAGTCTGGTGTTTTTTCCCGCTTGTATTCAAAAATATCACTCTGCGAATATGGGAGGTGGTTTGAAAAGGGAGGAGTCACTAGATTGCACAAAATGGAAATAGAAGAAAAAAGTATGGAGAAGGCTGAAGTGCGGAGGGGTTACTCAGTACATGGAAAAATTGCATGGACGGGATAAAGATGTTACTAAGAAATTTGCGGATGGCTGAAAAAATGGCAAGGTGAATTTGTGGAGTAAGTCTTTTACGCTTACGCTGAGCATTATTTCTGAGATTATGAGGTTGTCCATAGAAGGTATGCAATTCTATAGGGACAATAAGTGTATAGGAACTCAAGCTTTTAATATTTTCCCTAAGTCTGAAGATGAAGAATCTCTCCTAAGAAAAGGGTCTTGAGATTATGTAGATAATAAGAAGATTAAGAGTCATTGGGCTGATATTCTAACTGTCATGATAAAGTATTTTACACTAGATGGGTGCTACTCAAAAATCTACAATCTTTATGTTGTTTTAGTTAATCATTTTTGATATAATAAGAAAGTCTCGTTTCTTTTCTATCTGCTTAGTTCTCTGAACAAGAGCATTATGGAGCACAAGAAAAAGGCCAACAATCTGGTGCTACATGAAGGGTTAATAATGCTTATTGTAGACTATGCCAGGAGCCACATTCCAGAACCCATTCCTAAACGGGTTAAAGGGAATGTGAAGAAGAACAAGCTAGAAATTAAAAAGGTGTATTCAAAGAAGAGGGTTAAGAGAAAGATTGAGGAAAATCTAGAAAAAGATGAGGATTTTGAAGACCATACCCTAGCTCCTCAAGGTAATGAAGAAGAGAATATACAGGATGAGAAAATGGAAGAAGAGTCTGGGAAAGAGGAGGGAGAACCTTGGAACAATGAGGAGGATTCTATGAATGAGAAGGATGACTCTGTGAATGAGGAGGAAATCTATGTGAATGAGGAGGGGATTCCTGAGAATGAGGAAGAGGAGACTAGGGAAAATGAAGAAGAAAATCAAGAGGAGGAAAAATAAGAAGATGAGAATGAGGGAAAATACAAGGAGGAGATGGACGAGCAGCCAAATTTTAGGGCTCGGGATAGAAAAAAGAAAAAAATGGAGAAAGGAATCAGGTTACCCTAATTTTGGGTTTGATATTGATGACATAATTCCAAAGAGTAATGAGGAAAATGGTGCAAATATGAAGGAGTGGATCAGCAAGGATATGAATGAAATGAAGCAGCACTTGAAGGAGATGGAAGAAGCTATGGATCCCTTCAAAACTAAGTTGGATAAGCTGGAAAAGGATCTTTTGAAGAAGGTAATTAATAACAATGTGAATGAAGATATTACGACCACAATTACTGCCCTGGTGGAGGAGAAGTTGAAAGATATGAAAGATAAAATCAGCCACAATGGGCATATGATAAGTATAATTCTAAATCATAGCAATGAGGGACTAAAAGTCTATGTGCTTAATCTTAAGGCACTATATGCATATCTGGAGAGTAGCATGCTAGAGAATACCACTTTCACAATGGAAGATAAAGCTGGGAGTTTGGGCCTGGGAACCAGAACAAGAAGTGGCATTAAAATGAAACTTCCAGAGATTCTTAAGGAATTGAAAGCCCTCAAAGACTCCATTGACATGATAGAAGACATGCAAAAAGAGACTGAGAAATCCTTTGAAAGTATTAAGTAGTTTCTCTTTCTATTTTGTGCTTGTAGTTTTCCTGGAAGTAGTGTTGGTAACTATTTTTTGGCTACTTTTTGGGTCCTTTTTTTGGGTTTCTAGGGTTGTATTGGGTCCTATTTACCAATTTTTAGCAGGATTTTGATGTTTGTAAGGGTTGTGGTTGTTTATCTTTTGCTCTAATATGTAAATAGTTTTGGGTAGCATTCAAAACCTATATTTTCCTTAATCAAAAACATATTATCCCTTGTCATTCTACTTGTCTTCTATCATCATGACATTGTTTCTTACTCTTAAAAACACCATGTCGACTATGAATAAATTCCACTAATATTTTTTTCTCAAGAATCTGCAAGAATCCTACCATATACCATCCTCAAGGAGATCTCACAATGAGACAATGAAACAAAAACATATATTGCATTTGTGAAATTCAAAATTCCAAGACAGTTTTCAACTTGAGTATTGACACTCCTATATTCTTTTGAGGGACTGACTCTCCAAGTGCTCTTTTGACTTTGACCTTTTGTGACTATGGATCTTTCCATTGTGGATAGGACTATATACTGCTAGTAAGTTAATTCTCTTATGGCCTACTCACTCTCTACTATTCTTTCTGCATAATTTTCCTTCTTGTTTTATCTCTCAATACGTTTCCCTTCCCATCATGACAAATACCCTTGTGACAATTCAAATTAATTCATTGATTTTTGGATAGTTCACTGCTTGATAAGGTTTATGTATTCTAGGAATTGGTTTTGATTGTTAAGATTCCTCGTCTTAGAACTCTAATAGTTAGCAAGGCTTCTTAACAAATTGAGTGCAATACTTCTATGCAAAATAGTCAAATGATTTATTAGTGAGCACTAGACATTCTTGTAAGAACTTATGAAAACATACCTTCAATTTAAAAGAAAACAATATGCTCTCTCAAAAATCATGAAAACTCATAGAACTATCAAGTTTGATGGGGATTGTCCTCAATCTCTCATAGAACAAGAATCCTTTTTTTTATTTATTGAAGTTGTGATTCATCATTTATGGACTCTACCATGTTTGAGGCAACCCTTGTTTGATGTTAGGTTTCCATCCTTGTCATTTCTTGGCATGCTTCACACAACCACCTCATTGTCCTTCATGAATCCATACTATCATTTCTCCATTGTGCTTGCAACCTCTATTAACTGTCCATAGTTGACTATCACCATAGTCCTTCTTTTTCCATCTTATGACTCACCTGAATCCCAAATAAGTTGTACTCTAGTTAGTCATGATTCCTCTTGATAAATCCATATTTGTGCCTACCTTAAAGACCAAAAAATTGCTGAAGGCTTACCTAGAAATGAAAAGAGTAACCTCATTAGAAATTCATCGCGTTACATAGTTATCACTAATGATTTATTTTGGTGAGGTCTAGATGGTACTCTTCTTAGGTTTCTAGAACATGATGAGTCTGAAAGAGAGATAAAAGAAGTCCACGAAGGTATTTGTGGAGGTCACTCAAATGGTCTCTTACTAGCTAAGAAACTTCTGAGGGCTGGATATTACTAGCCTTCCATGGAAAGATGTTATTCATTATGTCAAAACTTGCAATAAATGTCAACTACACAATAAATTGATCCATACTCCTGCTTGAGAGTTGTTACCTTTTATCACCCACTGACCATTTCAGCAATGGGCCTTTGACTTGATTGTCTAGATATATCCCTAATTGTCTAGTGGACATAAGTTCATCATCATGGCCACTGGGTACTTCATGAACTAGTTTGATGTGGTCCCTCTTATCAAAGCAAATGGAAAACAAGTATCTATGTTTATCCTTAACTACATCATTTGCATATATGGTATATTCGCATCAATTAAGACTCACAATGGGAGGAAATTTTTAAAAAAAGACATGGATGAAATTTTTGAGTGGTTTCATATCACTCAACATTCTTCCTCTATCTACTACCCATAATGGAATGGACTGGTTAAAGCTTCTAACAAAACACTCCTCAAAATCTTACACCGAACAGTGAGTAAATCCAGCAAGGATTAACATCTACAAGTAAATCCATCTCTATGGGCTTATAGGACCAACATCAAAATTCCTACATGAGCGACACCATTTGCATTATTTTATGGCTCTGAAGTAGTACTACCCATTGAAATTTAAATTTCATCTCTCTGAGTCTCTCTACAAGGACTCGTCACTGAGGAAGATTAAAGGATTTCCAGAATCCAGGAGCTAGAACTACTTGATGAATGAAGAAAAGAATCATTTGACCATCTGAGGTTCTATCATAAAATAATTTCTAGAGGTTACAAGAAAAAAGTGTGACAAAGATAATTTCAGGTTGGTGACCTTGTTCTTCTGATGACATGTAACTAATTGAATGTTTGATACTGTTAAGTTGAAGATAATGCAAAGCATTAAATCAGTCAATGGTTTGTATTGTCATTGATGTCAACTTGATATCATCTATACGGTCATGTACATAATGTCAAAGACTTCAGAGAATAAATAGAACAAAGGTTATGCTTTCAGCAATGCATAAATGTCAAGTATTCACTAAGTGACAGGTAACACCGATGAAGTGCACACCATCGGTAAAGGCAAAGAAGAAAAGTCACAGTGATACCTGATGAGAAAAAGACAGTGTTGCCCGACGAAGCAAAACCACAGGATACCCGATGAGCTAAAAATAGAGTTTCCCAACGAGTAAAAATTTAATGATGCCTGACGGACGGAGATCCCAAAGCTAACTAGAGTCGTGCCGACAGAACTATCAGTTGTCACCGACAACTAACTGAATAATTGACCGATGGAACAGAGAGTTCAAAAAATGAAAAAACACAGACAGAAAGAATTACCAGCAGACAGCAAGCATCACCGGTGAACCACAAGCAGTACCGGTAAAATGCAAGCATACCCGACAAAACAAAGATTTTTGAGAAAAATCTAAGTATAAAATTGACAAAGCATCACTAGCAAAGACAAGCATCACCAGCGACACAGTTTCCAGAACAACCAGACAGGAATAGACAAGCATACCCGATGACATGTTCAAAGAAAGGAACACCGATGACCAAGAACACCGATAGTTAGAAAAGCCGCAAATTGTGGATCTGATTTATACACGGTGAATAAAGAAAATTTATTCTATTTCGTAGAATTGTTTTTGTTTTTTATGGTCATGCAAGCTTTATGTAAATGCTTTAAAGCATCCTAACGGATCTAAAGCATATCTAACTACAGATCAAGATCAAGTTTTATATCTCGAATCTAGAGTTAACTTGCGAATGCATGAATCAAGAATTGAACCTAAGCTAGTATAAATAGATGTTCATACTCAATTGTGAAAAACATGAATTCTTTATAATTGATAGCCACGAAGAGCATCTAAGGAGCAAAAGGCAGAATTCATAAAAAAGATCAGAAATAGAATACATCAGTTAGCAAGAAAACACAGAGGCTAGCGACGAGCAGATAAAGGTAATACTCAATCATGGAAGGATGATTAATAGTATTTTTGGAGCTTTAGAGGATTTGTTATCAAGCAATTGAAGATTGCATATTCCATCAGATCAAAGACCTATGTAGTTGCATTCTAACAAGTGTATCGCATCTAAAATCTTTTTGTAGAAGGTGGACTTAACTGTCCTTTGTAAATCTCTTAACAGAGTGCACACTTAACAGTGTTGTTAAAAGCTTCAAACGAAGTAGATCTTAACAGGTCTCTAATGTGATCTCCTAACAGGGTAGGTCATCAGAAGTGACCAAAATTGTAATCCTTAACCAACTCTTCTTATCTGCAGATAGTGAAGTTTGTGGGTAACAATCCCCACCGCAGTTTTTACTTCCTAACAGAAGTTTTCTGTGATATCATATCTTGTGTCATGTGTTATCTAATTTCATGAATGTTTCAACAAAGAAAGGAATCTGCATCAACAAAGACAGATTAAGACCCTTCATGACAAAAGAGCATCAGACAGGCCTTTCAGAGAAGGTGATTGGGTATTAAAATGGAATGCAAAAGACCAAGACAAGGGAAAACA
>MU227092.1:474253-495676 GCA_018584345.1 Thuja plicata | reverse complement strand
AGATTAATGATTGGAAAACTCATGTATGTTGTACACACTAGACCAGATATTGCACATGCAGTAGGAATTGTTGCTAGATTTTCTGCTAACCCCAGGGAATCACATATGAATGATGTGAAAAGAATTCTAAGATATTTGAAGAATACTGAGGAATTTGGCCTATGGTATAGAAGAGAAGGGAAATTTGAACTTTAGGTGTTTACCGATGCTGATTGGGCTAGAAATCTTGATGACCGGAAGAGTGCAACTGGAGGAGCATTCTTTATGGGTGACAGACTTGTCACATGGATTATCAAGAAGCAAGGATGCATCTCTCAGTCTGCTATAGAAGCAGAATATGTTGTTGCTGCTGCAAATTGCTCAAATATTGCATGGATCAAACAGTTACTCGAAGGTATGAATATGAAGATCTTAGAACCAGTAATTATTTATTGTGATAACACCAGTGCAATAAACATTTCCAAAAATCTAGTCATGCATTCCAAGACTAAACACATTGACATCAAGTATCATTATTTAAGAGAACAAGTTCAAGAAAAGGAGGTGATACTTGAGTATGTGCAATCAAAAGAACAATTGGTTGATATCTTCACCAAGCCACTGCCCAAGGATACATTTGATTACTTGAGAAAGAGACTAGGGTTCAAACCCTTGTCTACCAATCAGTAAAATGACTGAAGGCTACATCAGCCTACATATTATCAGAATATCAATCATTTTGATGCAAGCAAAAAGATGAATTTCAAAGATACATCTATATACAGATAGGTATATACCATAACCGAGCTCCAGAACATATTGTTGTATTACTGATTGATAAAGGAAATTCAATGAATATATTATGGATAGGAGAGAAATGATTACTTGACATGAATGTTAGATATTTGTAAAATATTTGTTTGGCATTGCTGTCAAAGGGAGAGAGATTATCCATATTATCACATTCTTCTAAGGGAGAGAGATTATCCATTATCAGATTACTCCAATAGGCAGAGATTATATCCAAAGGGAGAGAAAGTTGTATAAAATATTACACAAAGAGAGAGTTGCTGAAAAGAGAAAAAGACATCACAAAAGAGAGAATAGTCACAGGAGAGAAATTGATACAAGAAAACTCAACACATCAAAAAGCAAAGAGTTGCAAGAATCAAAACTATGCTTAAACAGAGCTTACCGGAGATCAGACATTTATCAGTTATCAAACAAAAGATTGGTAGTTTGATGAATCTCAACTGTTGTATTTCATATTGTATTAGAAATAGTATAGTGTGATAATATAGTATGTTGCCATCAATTGCAAAAGGAGATATTGATGACATGTAATTGATTGAATGTCTGATAATGTTAAGTTGAAGATAATGCAAAGCATTAAATCAATTAATGGTTTGTATTATCATTGATGTCAACTTGATATCATCTGTACGGTCATGTACATAATGCCAAAGACTTCAGAGAATCAATAGAACAAAGGTTATACTTTTAGCAATGCATAAATGTCAAGTATTCACTAAGTAACAGATAACACTGAAAGAGTGCTTACCATCGGTAAAGGCAAAGAAAAAAAGTCACAGTGATACCGGACGAGCAGAAGACAGTGTTGCTCGACAAAGAAAAACCACAAGATGCCTGACAAGCTGAAAACAAAGTTGCCCAACGAGTAAAAATATAATGATGCCCAATGGACAGAGATCCCAAAGCTAAATGGAGTCATGCCGACAGAACTGTCAGTTGTCACCGACAACTAACTGAAGAATTGACTGACAGAATAGAGTTCAAAAAATGACAAAATATCTAGCTGGCAAGAGCTAAAGATAGACTTAACTGGGTTTTTTCTTTGTTTTATTCAACCAGAGTTAAGTAATTGATTTAAATAAGATTTGTACAGTTGGCAAGAAGATAACTACAAGATAAATCAGGAGTTATGCTTTAAATCAAATTGGCTGGATTGTTTTTGTTGACGGGACTTTGTGATCGGGTCTACCAACAGATGTAAGTTGTCACCGGGTACCGCAGCACTGGCCAAATTTGTCTGTAAAGGTTTTCTGGGGAAATGAGATTCCCTAGGCCTTCAAGCACATGAGAGTTGGGTCTTGACAGTGCAGGAGCTTAGTTGGGAAATGTGACTATTTTGTTTGGGGGGATAGCTGGTTATCGTGGCTCATCTTCTCTAGGGATTTAAGTGAGTGAGGTTTCCTACAAGTGTTTGTTAACTTTACCAAATAAACTTCAAAATATATTGCAGAGTTAGAAGTATTTCATCTACCTATAATTATACTAAACATTCAAAACATCGACAATGCTCTAACACACTACACTAAAAACTGAAGAAATACAAAACCATCAGCTCATATTTAATCAATAGCAAAGGAAAAGGAGGTCATTAATCTACTTGAAGTATTAGAGCAAAGGAAATAAGAATATAAAGCATAAAATACCGTCAACCCAGATATCAGAATGCTAACAATGTCATTGATAGAACCCTTCCTTCTTCATTGGCATATCTCCATCAAGCACTAGTGCATGTTACAATGGTGGCTCTAGGGGAGCATTTAACTACTGAAAGATTAGAAACTAAGGAGCATTGAGCTCTACAACTAAGAACTGAGAAAACTAAAATGCTATTAGCTATGGACTACAAAATCATCAATTTCATCTACCCTTGGAATGAGGTCGGACCTATACTTTATACATAAGATTTGACCTAAAACTTAACCTAATTTACTTTACACTTTACAATATAATACTATTTTCGGTGGCCGATAATACCTGCGCCACGCTACAAAAGACCTTGAGATAGAAAAGGTCTGACATGTCAGAAGAATAAGATAAGAGAAGAGGAGTGGAAGAATCAGCCTCGAGAAGAGAACCGGGAGGAGAAAAGAAGAAATCTGATCCCCCGGTGATCGAGGCTACATGCCTCATAAATGGGAGAGTAGCTCATTGTTTTTGATGCACCAAGTGTTACATTGGAGCAGCACCTTGGGAAGACCATTTTTCAGAACCCTCTTATCGAGCCGACGTGCCTCGTCATGGTTACCTATTTTCTGACACTCTTTATTGACTGCCTTGAAAGTGACCGATCAACTTTGGGAACTGGGATACGGGTCACTTTAAAGAATTCAAAAATAAAATTAGATCTGGGACTCTGATATCTGAGAGCTCACACCCCAAAGAATGAATGAATACAAAAATTACATCTCCAGATGATCATCTCTAGAGTCCGGAGGACTTCATTGTTCCTTTGTATCATTGAAGGTCTGCAGGAGCTGGGCGATTTCATCTTCATCTATGTCCTTAAGGCTGGCCCGACGGTATTTGGCCACCTCCAATTGCTCATCCAAATCTGGGACATTTGCCTTGAACTTTGTGGCCATCTTGGTCGCATTGTGAATTTGAAGCACCATGCGAGTGAGCCTTACTATTTTTTCTCCATCCATCCCCTCTGGGGATCCATACCAAGACTCCATTAGCTCATCAAACTTTCCTAGGACATATTCCTCTAAAGTGCATGTTTCAGTGCTGAAGGGCTCAACTCTAGAGACCTTTGAGACGAATGACTTGTATAAATTGAAATAATATTGGACTTCCTGGACTTTGTCACGCATAGCCCCTACCAGTTGCTTGATTACCCCCAATGTGAGGTCAAGTCTAGAGTGCTGGGTCTGGACAAAGTTGAAAGACTCCTCTCCTAAAATTTTGGCCTCGTAGACAATTTATTCTCCGATGCCGATGAGCTCTTCCATTTTGGCCTTCCACGCTTCATAGTTTTCAATGTCTCCCTCCCAAATGGTGATAGTAGTTTTGGCCTAATGTAGAATATTGTTGGCTGCATACAAGTCTAGGAGTGTGGATATTAAGAAACGTCGGACGTTTCCCACTTGTTTTGTAACCCATTCATCAACTTCTTGGGCTTATCTTTTCATCACCCTTAATGAATCTATGTCACTTGAGGGAGCGGTGTGTCAGATGTGGAGGCACCTAGGGGAATGGTCGTAAGAGGCTGCGTGAGCTCTGTCAGCAACCCCATGAGATTTGTATTCTTTTCTTTCTCCACCCTAAATTTTGGGCCTCTTTTTCATAACGAGCCTCCACCACCTTGGTCGCTTCTTTCAATAGGTCTAGTTCACCCTATTTCCCTCTCTTCCCTGGTGATATCTTGGTGATGGAGTACTCATCGGCCTTAGCTGTTGCTTTGTCTACATCTAGGGAAGGTGTCGCAATTACCACGACTGTATCTCCACCCAGCCCAGTCTGAAGAGTATGGACCGTCCAGGCTTTCTTGGTCTTGGGAGGGTTCTGCATTTGCGCCATCATCTCTTCCAAGGAGAGATGGGCCTTAGGGGTCACCGGGGCCTTTCTTTTGCGAGACTCCACCAACCATTGTGGTGGTAGGGGTGGCTTTGCAACCAGAATCTATTCCTGTAACTTCTCCCTGGGATCTTGTTACGCCCATTTGTTAGTCTGAGCCATTTCTAACTCCTTCCCCATATCTTTGGGTTCACCGACAATACTTACCCAGTGGTGCTTGTGTCTTTTACCTTGGTGTTTGTATCCTTCGCAATGTTAGGATCATCATTTGTTTCCCTGGGGTTCCTATCATCCTATTGCTGTTCATTAGCCTTTGTTACTGGGATGTTCTCTTCAAATGGTGCATTTTCTAGAGGTTGGGGAGGCATCAGGCCAAGATTCATCATTTGGGCTGTTGTAATCACCTCCCCAAATGTTACTCTTAGAGGTGGCATTTGGAGCACGATAGTTGGGGTAACAGTTGTTCCTGTGGGTCCGGTTTCCCCAACTGATGTCATTTTCTCATCTTGCTTCTGCCTGCCCTGAGTCCCTATAATCTATATCTTTGAGAATTTGGAGATATCCACCTATCCTTGTTCCTTTTCTCCTTTCGCCCGGGATTCCTGCTCTTGTGCAGGCTCTGGCTCCGGGAGTTCGTCCTGTGCGGCAATTTCTTTCCCTGACTTTACGATATCCCCCTGCAAGTTTCTGAATTCATCAGTCCCAAATAAATCATCAAATTCATCCTGGGGAGGGGGGTTCTCTGGGATATCCTTAGGCTCTTTTTCCATCTTTGAGGAGTCAAAAGAAACAATTTGTACTTCTTGGATGCTTGGAATACCAAGTTCTGGCTTCGCCCTTGGTTAAGAGTTAGTCTTCTTTTTCTTTCTCCTGGTTACCAAAGGGGGCCCTACATCCATTAGAGCTACCTGCTCCTCTTTCGATCTGGTCCTTGTTGCTCAGACCATCAATACTACCAGTGAAGGGGAAGAGGGAGGATGAACGGGCCCGGTCATGAGTACCAGGGTGGCCAACTGTGTGATTAGTTTATCTTTCATCTACTAGGAGACTGCCAGCATCTGTTGCCTTTTCTCTTTTATGGAAGTCACAGATGGGGTTTGAAACGGGGTCCCCATTATTCTCTTTCCTATATCCTCTCCCTGTGAGGAGGTTCTGGCCCTAGAGGTCAAGCTTTGCACTGTCGGGCCAACTCTGTGTGTACTCCCTGGACATGCCTTCTTGAAATAAGCATGGCTATGCTCGACCACATCACGAGTGATATCTTCAATAGTTGGCCCCTCCTGGGCATTCCAATCTACTAGAGGGAGAGCCATCTTATCTATTCCCTTCTCTTTGTACTGAGTGTCTATTGTGGACCCGATGTCTGAAAAGTCACCGGGAATTTCTGAAGCTTAAGTCTCTCCATCATCCCCATTGTCATCTAGACAAAATACTGGCTCCGCACTTCAAAATCATCTTTGCAATCTTCCCAGAAGTCCTCCATGTGGAATATATGGGGCTCTGATGCCTGGGGAAGTGTCATTGCTATTTTTCCTAGCGAATCAAAGTTCTTCCGTGCCAGATAGAATTCTATTAAGCCCAAGCTTTTAAGCTTGTTGTCTGCCTCCTTGGCTGTGGCCAGACTACATGAGTAATTCCCATAGGTGATTGAGAATGGAACATTGACCACCTTCTTTACAGTGTAGAGGACGTGCAGTTCCAACATCTGCCGAAGATATTCAAAAAGAATTATTTTGTTTCCATAATGCTTGGGCAACAAATAGGGTTTCCTAGAGAAGCCGGTTACCCAAATGTAAGTATGTTGTTGGAACTGGATATAGTAATGGCCATAACTTCTAACCAAATCCATGGCCTCCTTAGAAAGGTGGTACCCAGCATCCCGGGTGGGTGTAAGAAGATTGTAGTAAACAAAGGCATCGTTCACTCGGCAGAAGCTGAGGAAACTAGCCTCCCATTGGATTTGCGGGAAATAATCCCAGGGAGCCTTCTGGCCCAGGCCGACCCCAAGTACACCTGATGTGAGCAGCCCATTTTTGAGGAGGCATTTTTGTGCTAGGGCCCAGAGAACATAGGATGTCATATAGAATTTAGGACACCTGAAGGAACTGGGAGTCCACATGGTTTGAATTGATGGCGGCCCAATCAAAGTATTGTTCGCTAGTGGAAATTCCCAATAGGAAGTAATATATCCATCCCGAGAATTCTCGGGCATGGGGTTACCCAAAGATCCTGCATAATGCTATGATCCCCATCTGGATACTTTCCTTAAATTTAGATTAGGGCATTTCTAGCTTCATTCTTTTGGAATCTTTCTTTGGGGTCTTTAGCCAATTGTTGTTTAGATACTGTCAGGCCATAACTTATAGCTATTAAAATTTCCCCAAGGCATCGAATCGGGTGATGACGGCTGCTTCGTCAAACTGAGAGATCCCCAAACCTACCCAAAAAGTTGTGGCATCCACAGACACCATGGGCATGGGATATCCGGTCGGGACTGGGGCGGTGAGCATGATGGCCCAGATGGAGGAGTTGTAGTGTGCAGCCAGAGTGAGAATAAGTTTTGGGGCTTGCACGGAACATGGGAAGCAAGCGGCCTTTAGAATCCCATATTCTCCAATGTTGATGGCCAAATGGTCCCCGACCATTTGTTGGATAAACATCATTTTGACCAGGGCCTGCATTTCTTCCCACATCCCGACGCTGGTGTCAATAATCAACTGAACCTTGGACTCGATATTTGACCCTATAACAATATTATCCTTCAAATATTTCATGTTGAGGGGAAGCTTTTCCAGGGCCCTCTCAATCTTGGACCTGACGGCTACCCTGGTGACTACTGTGGTGGGGAGATCTGGACTCCCGGGTGGAGAGGATGCAGATGCCTCCGACATGATGAGTGTGGTGTGGAAAACCTGCAAAGTAAGGTGATCGTCAAAATTTTCATAGGATGAAATGCTATTCCAGCTTCCGGAGAACTTGCCACCGCACCACGTATTTCACCTGAAAAGTTAGTTTACGTCAAAATCTAGAAAATATACGCATAAAATGTGGACTTAAGGTTTCAACCACTATCCAGGCCCAGGGATTTTAGCACGTAAATGGAAGTAAGATATAGGTTGATCGAGGATGTAGGGCCTGGAGTCTAGAAAACTAACCGTTGGGAGACATGACCGGAAGATGAGATGTCAGGCTTACGTGGGCATCAACTATGGAGTTATGGTAATGGTGGCACCAACTGTCTAAACGCGTGTGAGATGAAAGCCACTTGGTGGAACTAAATGTGTGCATGGGAAATAAATGTGCCATAAAGGCTGACTCGATAGGGGAGAGGGAAAACCGCCATGGTTAAAACCAGCCAAGAGCTGAGTTCCAACCAGGTGGTATTCTATCATGTGGGTGAGCTCCCAAATTTAGAAAACACAGGAAAACACACAGTGAGCTTGCCACCAAACCTGGAAGGATATACACTGGATATATACATGGAATCATAGAGGGTCAAAAGCTAAAACATATATACATAGTATTTACAAGCTTTTACAGACTATTTACCTAACTATACACATTTACACAAGCACACGGGCTCAAAGCCTACCCTAGACAATGTACAAGGTATACATTAACTTAAAACTACACAGAGGGTGGACAACCCTCTGGCAGAGCCAACCCACCAATGAGAGGCGAATCTAGAAGAAGAAAAAAAATGAAAACCGCAAAACTAGGGAAAGCGAAATGAAAATGAAAATAAAAAGAACAAAAGAAGCAGAAACTAGAGAACCCACCTGGAAGCATGGAGGAAGGCAAGGAGAGAAGGGCACCAAGAGTGCTCTGCAACAAGCTAACCTTAAGGATTACCATGAACAATCACCACAAACCCACTGGTAATCTACCACTAAACACAGGAGCAAAAGCAGTTTAAAATCGCCTTAATTCACCTTGATTCACTCTGAATGCACAAGTGTTTTTAATCATGGTAACTATAAAAGTGGCATGTAATTTATATTTATACCCAAGGTAAAATCAAGTTACCTCCTCCTCCATAAACTCTGGAATAGGTAGACCTCCGTAATTTGGGCCTGGGGATTCCATGAGACCATATCTTCTCATGAGGAGAAGATATCATGGCGGAGAATCCCAGAGTCTAGAATCTGGCTCTAGAAAGAACCACAAACTCCGAGACCGGGTCCCATAGACATGAAGGACAAAAGAAAAAAAGAAAACAAACCTCGCGGGTGGGAAAACCCTGGAGGAGAAAACAAAGACAACAAAAGAAAATAAGGAAAGAGCCAAAGCGAAAAGAGGGGACCCAATATTTTGCACACAAAATGTAGGGACTGGTATGCAGGGCATAACAAATGGAAACTATCTGGGATGAATGCCTTAGTGCATTTGAGAATCGCAGAATCTCTGGTTAGCAAAACTGGAATCAATCGTTACTCAGAGTATCCATCTTGCAAGGTGCGAAGCGTCTGAGAAAATTTGGCCCATACATGATTCAATCCTTGGTCTCTCATCAGTTGTGAAGTGTGTGCTTTGAAAGAAAATCAAGATGATGACCTCTAGGAGAAGCAGAGAAAAGGCACTAAATATATCAATCCAAAGTCGTCAAATCCGCTTGTTTCCCCCGGATACTAGAGTTTCTCCATTCTTTTCTTTCCTTATTATTTTATTCTTTTCTAGATGGTAGGGCGGTACTCCTTTCACCATTAAGCTTAAGCTTAGCTAATTTTAATAGTGGTACTTCTTTCACCCTTCCATCCACCTCAATTTTCTAAGTAGGGAAGAAAAATTCCAAACCCGGGAAGAATTTTAAAAGTTTTTAGACTTCGTCCAACAAACTAGTGCGACCAATCTACTCTTGGTGCGTCCGATTACTTGTTCCTTTTGATTTTAATTTAACTGATTTCCAAACTTTTGGGGATGAACCCGATGAAGATTACTCATGGCCTATTACCAAAATTACAAAATAACTCTGGAGCACAGACCAATTCCACCATGCTAACAATAGATTCCAAGTTCACCATAATGCAAAAGGTACCATCCTGGAGACTAGATGTTATGTGAAGCATATCAGTCTTACAAAAGGGGAGAAAAACATTGGGGACCCTGAAAGAAAGAGTGAAGCTGAAAAAAAAACAAAAGGAAAGGGGCAGTCCTAGAGGATAGCCAACAAAACTATTTACAGGACAAGGCACCCCAAACAGAGCGTCAGGAAGGAAATATTTACAAGCGAGCAAATTTACATATAGTACAACTCTGAACAAACCTACCTCATTCAAAATAATGTTTGAGAAACTATCCATTAATGGGAAATGGAATGTCTTCTCCCATCATGGTAATGAGGTGATAGGTATTTTCCCTGCAGATCTCTGAGATCAAGTATGGTCCGAGCCAGAGCCGTTGGAATTTAGTGTGTTTTCCTTTCTTTTCTCGGGCCTTATCCCACAAGAGGACCAAGTCTAAAATCTAAAAGGCCTTATACTAGGCTCTTCCATCAAACCATCATTTCACTACTACTTGGTGATGTGTAAAATGTTCAAGAGCTGCCTCTCTTTATTCTTCCATTCGCACCAGATTTAGGAGTCAAACCTCTATGATATTGTCCTGGTTGCTGAATTCCTACATGAACTATAAAATCCAGATTTGTAGGTTAATGGGGAATATTGAGTTCTCACCGTAGACTAGAAGGAATGGGGATGTGCCCAGGGCTGCCTTAATTTAAATACGATCCTCTCAGAGGGTGAATCTCAACTTTTGGTGCAGTCTCGGGGATTCTGTTCTAATAGATGTTTGATCACTTCAAGAAAATTTTTGTTTGTTGATTCAGAAACACCATTCCCATGGGGGTAATAGTTGCTAGAGAACTTCAAAGTGATCTTCTTGTCATAGGTCCATTCAAGCAATTGCGCTGAAGAAAATGTCAGAACATTGTCACATACTATAGCAAAGGGCATTTTGAATCTTGTGACGATGTTTTCTTCCAGAAATTTTATGACTACATCTGCTATGTTGTTCTTACAAGGTATCGCTTCAGACCACTAGGTGCAGTAATTAGTACCTGTTAGAATGTACCAGTGGTTGGAAAATGAGTTGGGGTTGATTTCCCTGATAAAGTAAAATGCCCATTGGGCAAAGGGTCTAGCTTTGAAGACTGGCTGCAAAGGCATAGTCGGGTTTCGCTCATGATGTACCGTGGTTTGGAAAGTATGACACTTCCTGACATGAGTGTAGACATCTTTAAAGATGCAGGGCCAATAGTATCTGGCCTGGAGGATCTGATGGGCAGTGGCATCAGCTGAGCCATGCCCGGTTCCAAACTGCCCGTGGAATTCTTCAATTATCCTTGCAGCTTGAACCCTATCGATACACCGGAGGTATACTCCCTCATAGTTCCTGTGGAAAAGCATGGCATTTTTTATCATGAAGTGTGCGCTTTTCAACCGTAGGGCATGACATTTGTTTAGAGGCAATCCCTCTAGGCATTTGTTATTCAATAACAAGTACACTAGATCTGTGTACCATGAGTCTCGAGTGATGGACTCCACTGTATATGTCTGGCATTCAATGTGTGGACTCTCTTCTGCCATCGCCCTACATAGTCCCTAGCCTTGGACTATCTTCATGGGTTACATTTCCAAATCATATTCCTGGAGGATGGCCATCCATTTCCCCCATCTCTCACCCAACTCAGTCTACATCAGCAGAGATTTTACTGCCTGGTCTGGGATAATAGCATGCATTTTTCTCCAGAGAATATAATGCTAGAATTTCTTCACGGCGTGAATGAGAGAAAAGGCTTATTTTTCCAAAGGTGAATACCAAACTTCGGCATTCTTAAAGGGGGAGCTCATGAAAGCTATTGGTCGTTCTTCCCCTTTGACATTTTGGGTCAAAATCGTTGTGGCAGAATGCGGTGAAGCAAAGGAATAGATTTAAAAAGGGAGGGAATAGTCTGGACTAGCCAAAAGTGGTGCCTCCATTATCATTTTTTTAATCTGGGTGAACACCCGCTTTGCTTCCAGACTCCACTCAATTTTGGTGTCTTTCTTCATCATTTTGTTGAGTGGTCTTACGATCTCGGTGAATCCAGTGATGAACCGCCAGACAAAGTTAATTTTTCCAAAGAAATACCTTATTTCCTTCTTGTTGTCAGGCATTTGTAGGTTTAGCAACACTTCAAATCTCTCAGGGTCAATGGATATACCCTTCTCAGAGATAATATACACGAGCAATTTCCCTTCAGTGACCCTGAATATGTATTTCTTAGGGTTGAGAGATATTCTATACCAGTGACATCTCTCGCAAATCTGGGTGAGGTGGGCAGGATGATCACGCCTATCCCAGGAAAAGATGGTCAAATCATCTATGTAGATGATTATACACCGGTTCACAAGGCCCTCGAATGCAATGTCCATAGCCTTTTGAAATGTAGCCCCTGCGTTGATCAGGCCAAAGGGCATCCTCTGGTAGGAAAATGTTCCCCACTTGGTGGTAAACGTCATTTTGTCTCTATCCTCATACTTAACCATGACTTGGTTATACCCAGAGTACCCATCCAAGAAAGACATCATTTGTGATCTATTCATGATTTGCAATACCTCATCCAATGAGGGGAGAGGATGATTATCTTTCTTGGAGGCCTTGTTCAAATTTTGGAAATCCACGCAAAGGCAGATCTCACAACTTTTCTTCCTCATAGGGACGAGGTTGGTAACCCACGTAGTGTGCCAGATTGGAAAGATTATCCAGGCTGACAGTAGTTTTTGGACCTCCTGATAAATCAGAGGCTCGATCAGTGGGTTGACTGGTCGTTGCTTTTGCTAGAAAGTCCTAGCATCATGTTTGAGTGGGATAGTATGAGTCATAATGGATGTATCATAGGTTTTCAAGTCCTCATACCCCCATGTGATCACGTCAATGTATTCTCAGAGAACCGCAAGAATCTTCTCCTTCTCATCAGGGGAGCAGGAGGTGCCAATGTGTATCATTTTCTCTTCACCGGGCTGGCCGATGTTCACTTTCTCATATTTTCCTCCCTCAGAGGAGAATGATATCTTTTCCCAACCTGAGGGTCTGAGTCAAAGATTCGTTCAAGTGTGACCATCCCCTTAGGGATGGTATTGGTTGGTAAGTCCATGATCCCGTCATCTTCATCACCCTGTCCAGTATCATCATGATCTCTTTCTTCCACTATCTGATCTTCAAAGACACTAACATTGGCCATAAAGGCCAGGATATGTTGATCATCCTCAAAGACCTAAAAATGGGTGACATTGTCTGGAATGGATGGGGTGGGGATCATCTCAATAGAAAATCTCTGGAGTCGCGAACCAGCCATTGGCTCTGCTGGCAGAAATGGCAAGGGCATCCGGGACATAGTTCCATCTCCAGAGAATAAGATCAATGCCAAAGGAATCAAAATCTTCAATAAGGCTCCATGCTCAGTTGTGGTATGTAGCCATCCTCTTATCATGACAAGTGTATTGACTCTGGACCTGTTTAAAAATCAACTCTAAATCACCTAGGGCCCGGAGGCGAGTGATTCCTTTCCTTAGTGCAAATAGGAGGCTGAGGACCAAAGCCTCATACTCTGTGATGTTATTTGTGCATTTGAACTGCATCCTATAGGATGCAAGGAAGGATTTCCCTCGTGGGTTGATCAATTCCACTCTGGCTCCATAGCCCTATTTGGATTGGGACCCATCAAACTTAAGGGTCCAAAGGTCATCGTTTGTTATCTAGGGCTGGGAAGACGAAGTGGTCTTTGAATTGTTTTTGGGAGGGTTGGGAGTAGTTTCCTCTGGCGCTGTTGGTACGCAGGTGAGGTTTGCCTCTGGAAGGGTTTCTGGTTGGGATCCCCAGACAAATGGCATCGCAATGGCACTGCCAGCAAAAGTACTGGGTTTTGAGGAATCATCTATGTGTTCTTCCTCCTGGAGGGCATTTATGTGTCAGGTAGCAATGGTAAGGCAAGGCTCACATTCTAGCTTTGAATGTTTATGGTAATGCACCTGGCAACAAGTGTAGGACAAGAGTGTGGCAGGGATCGCTGTGGCACCCTGAGAGTTAACCTCAACTCTCAATTTTTCTTCGAGGTCCTGGGTTCTCTGAAAAACTATGGGGTCTTCCCTGGGGTGAAATCGAATGTTAAGATCTCAAGGGGTTGGTACACCCCGGGGGAAATCTCAAAGAAGAGGACTTCATTTACCCTCCTTACTTTGGTGAGGGTCTATTTTATTTGGGGCTCACTTTTAACCCAGATCTTGTTAGATTTTCCTTTCCAGGGGAGCCATAAGTGGAAAAAGTCAGTCGAGAAATACCCATTCAGGGACTTGGACCAATTCTGACTTAGTAACATCCCATAAGTCTCTGGGATGTCCACCACTTGTATGTCAATTGTGTTGGCTATCCTAGGGTCCTAGATGAGTTGAATACAGGCGCTCTTCAATTCACCCACCATTTTTACAGTAGTTTTATCCAGCTGGATTACTGCACTATTAGACGAGGTGGGTCAAAATCCGATCTTCTGGAATATGGATAAAGGCATGATGTTTCCAGAAGCCCCAGAATCTACTAGGCAATTATGTATATTTTTCCCTTGTATGCTCAGGCCTAGTAGGAAGGGAGGATATTCAGTGTTTCCCTGAAAAATAGCCACATTGGCATCCTCAAAAGAGACAGTTTTAGGTGGGTGAGTGATGGCTTCTGGGTTTCCCAAGAGCTTCAGAAGAGACTTCTTCTACTCGGGACAATTCAGAAAAACCTCCATCAAGGTCATGGAGGTGGTGGTTTGTTCTAACGCCCTTGTGATGTCAAACCTTCCTCCCCAGAATTGGTGGCTTCCCTCAGCTGGGTCCTTGGCTTGGTTAGAGCTAGGGCCTTTTGGGGGGACAGACTGATTAGTCGAGTTGTCCTGGGGAGGAGTGTCTTTGGGAGGTGCGGGCATGTAAACTGGTCCTTTACCAACCTGACTCTGAGTGTTGTAGGGAGCACATGGGTTGGTGAAGGCATTGGCCTCAAAGGCCAAAATAGATTCATCAAAGAACCCTCGTAGTTCAAGTTCCTCTTCGTCTTCCTTTTCTGTTCCAAAGAAGACAGTCTCACAAGAGAATGCACTATGTGTGGGATCTTGTATAGGAGGCTCTGGGGGATTAGGATTAGAAGCTTGTTGTCTATCTAGCTAGGAAATCATGATGACTTTCTCCAGCGTGGCATAATTTACCTCATTGTGAGAGCCTATGTCGTGCAATCTACACCAGTTAGTCATGGGCTAGAAGTCTCTGATTTCGTGAAATGGGAAGGTCCAACACCACTCTAATTAGTGTTTTGGTTTAGAGGCAGACCTCTGGTACTAGCATTGTTTTTCCATTGATGTTGATCGGGTCGAGGGTCGTTGTTGAAATTTTTTCCTCCGGCATTGGTGTTTCATTGGATGTAAAAAATGTTCCCTCTCTAGGAATTGGTGTTGTGGGGCATAAAGGACCCCACCTTCAGCAAACCCATGTCCACAGTCAGTGTAGACAACATTCGATGGAGGAAATTCAACCTCGACGGTCAACTAGGTATTTGCGTCACAGTGTGACGGTTGTAATTGTTGGTTCCCTAGGAAGGTGGCAGCATTCACCGGAGCCAAGGATGGCAATCCTCTAGCCGTAGACAACTGAAAGAAAGTCACTTCGGGCAGTTGTGTCTGTGGTTGTTGTATTTGTTGTGGCTAGCTCCATGGAAAAGATTCCAGACCCGGCATTGTTTGGGTTTGAGATGGATACACGTACCGGGCCTGCTAGTCTATCGGCGGTGGTGGGGGATTCATGGCCATCACGGGAGCACCCATTGCTTGATTAGGGTTATATCCTCCAGCGTAGGAAGTTCTGCTGGGTATCGTGTGAAATGGCATGCTCTGCCCAATCCCACCCGGAGATTTGTTAAGACCGTGAGATAATTCCAAGGCTAGGTTGTAAACCTTCGCCAAAGTATCCCGGTCGCCGGGGGTGGTAGTTCCCTAGAGGAGAGTAGCAACGAATGGGTCCATCATGTTGAGAAAGGTCTGGATAGTTACATCTGCAGATGGGATGAAGGGGCCCGTGCACTGCTTCAAGGCGCGTTGGAATCGGTGGTTGAATGATGCAAGGGGCTCATTCGGTTCCTTCCTGATAGAAATGAACTAGTTGTGGGACCACGTTGGGTCCATGTGTATGCAGAAGGCAGCCACGAAGGCATCCTCCATGTCCTGCCAACTGTTAATGGAATTGGTAGGAAGGTTAAGGTACCAATTTAGCTTGTTCTATCCCAGGGACAGAGGGAACATCTAGGTCACAACATCTTAATGTTGGATCCAGTGTCAGTTCATGGCATATTTGTATGCCTACAGATCCTCTTTTGTGATTCGTGAGTCTAAGTGCTCATATCGGGGACAAATCTTCTCTAGGTGCAAAGGTAACTCATTGGCTACACCCGGAAAAGTTCCAATTAGAGACCCGATATTTCCAAAATATGCAGCCATCAGGGGTGTTGGATTTTGATTAGGTTGAGCATTAATTCCTGAGGCTGTCTAGGGGATTTGGGTATTCTAGGATGTGCTAGATCCCTACAAAATGGTGGCTGACTTGGCTTTTGGGGTCTGTTTCTTTTGAGCGGGGGGCTCAAGTTTGACAAACCTTCTGGGATTAGGAATTGATCTAAGGATTCTTTTGAATCTTGCTGGTGAAAATGATTTGATCCCACTGAAGGCTTGACTCCTAAAACTATGGCTTGGGGAACCCTCGGGCGGTGTAAAATCTAAATCCTCAGAGGGGGACGAGTTCATGCCCTCCTTCTAGCACCAATTTCTATTGACAGGACTTTGTGACCGGGTCTGCCAATAGATGTAAGTTATCACCGAGTACCGGGACACCGACCAACTTCGCCTGTAAAGGTTGTCTGGGGAAATGAGATTCCCCGGGCCTTCAAGCATGTGAGAGTCAGGTCTAAACAGTGCAGGAGCTTAGTTGGGAATGTGACTGTTTTGTTTGGGGGGATAGCTAGTTATCTTGGCTCATCTTCTCCGGGGATTTAAGTGAGTGAGGGTTCCTACAAGCGTTTGTCAACTTTACCAAATAAACTTCAGAAGATATTGTAGAGTTAAAAGTATTTCATCTACCTATAATTATACTAAACATTCAAAACATCGACAATGCTCTAACACACTACACTAAATACTGAAGAAATATAGAACCATCAGCTCATATTTAATCAATAGAAAAGGAAAAGGAGGCCGTTCATCTACTTGAAGTATTAGAGCAAAGGACATAAGAATATAAAGCATAAAATACCATCAACCCAGATAGCAAAATGTTAACAACGTCATTGATAGAACCCTTCCTTCTTCATTGACATATCTCCAGTAAGCACTGGTGTGTGTTACAATAGTGGCTCCAGGGGAGAATTTAACTATTGAAAGCTTAGAAACTAAGGAGAATTGAGCTCTGCAACTAAGAACTGAGAAAACTGAAATGCTATTAGCTAAGGACTGCAAAATCATCAATTTCATTGACCCTTGGAATGAGGTCGGACCTATTCTTTATACAAAAGATTTGACCTAAAACTTAACCTAATTTACTTTACACTTTACAATATAATACTATTATCGATGGCTGGTACTACCTGCACCATGCTACAAAAGACCTTGAGATGGAAAAGGTCTGACATGTCAGAAGAATAAGATAAGAGAAGAGGAGTTGAAGAAACGGCCTCGAGAAGAGAGCTGGGAGGAGAAAAGAAGAAATCTGATCACCCGAGGATCGAGGCTATATGCCTCATAAATGGGAGAGAAGCTCATTATTTCTAATGCGCTAGGTGTTATGTTGGAGCGGTGCCTTGGGAAGACCATATGTTAGAACCCTCTTGTTGAGCCGATGTGCCTTGTCATGGTTACCTATTTTCTGACACCCTTTATTGACTGCCTTGAAAGTGATCGATCAACTTTGGGAACCAGGACATGGGTCACTTTAAAGAATTCAAAAATAAAATTAGATCTGGGACTCTAGGATTCTAGAGCTCACACCCCAAAGAATGAATGAATACAAAAATTACATCTCCTGACGATCATCTCCGGAGTCCAGAGGACTTCATTATTCCTTTGTATCATTGAAGGTCTGCAGGAGCCAGCGATTCCGTCTTCGTCTATGTCCTTAAGGCTGGCCTGACGGTATTTGGCCACCTCCAATTGCTTGTCCAAATCTGGGACATTTGCCTTGAACTCTGTGACCATCTTGGTCATGTCATGACTTTGAAGCACCATGTGAGTGAGCCTTACCATTTTTTCTCCATCCATCCCCTCCGGGGATCCATACCGAGACTCCATTATCTTGTCGAACTTTCCCAAGACATATTCCTCCGTAGTGCATGTTTCAGTGCTGAAGGGATCAACTCCAAAGACCTTTGAGATGAATGACTTGTATAAATTGAAAGAATATTAAACTTCCTGGACTTTGTCACGCATAGCCCCTACCGGTTTCTTGATTACCCCCAATGTGAGGTCAAGTCTGGAGTGCTTGGTTCGGACAGATTCGAAAGAATCCTCTCCTAAAATTCTAGCTTTACAGACAATTTCTTCTCTAATGCCAATGAGCTCTTCCATTTTGGCCTTCCACGCTTCATAGTTTTCAATGTCTCCCTCCCAGATGGAGATAGTAGTTTCAGCCAGATGTAGAATATTGTTGGCCACGTACAAGTCTGGGAGTGTGGATGTTAAGAAACACTAGACGTTTCCCGCCTGTTCTGTAACCCACTCATCAACTGTCTGGGATTTTCTTTTCATCACCCTTAATGAATCTATGTTGCTCTAAGGGATTGGTGTGTCAAATGTGGAGGCACTTGGGGGAATGGTCGTAAGAGGCTGAACGAGCTCCGTTAGCAACCCTGTGAGTTTTGTATTCTTTTCATTCTCCACCCTGAATTTTTGGGCCTCTTTTTCATAACGAGCCTCCACTGCCTTGGTTGCTTCTTTCAACAGGTCTAGTTCACCCTATTTTCTTCTCTTCCCCAGTGATATCTCGGTGATGGAGTACTCATCGGCCTTAGCCATTGCTTTTTCTACATCTAGGGAAGGTGTTGCAATTACCGCGACTGTATCTCCGCCCAGCCCAGTCCAAAGAGTATGGACCGTCTGGGCTTTCTTGGTCTTGGGAGGGTTTTGCATTTGTGCCATCATCTCTACCAAGGAGAGATGGGCCTTAGGGGTCACCGGGGCCTTTCTTTTGCGAGACTCCACCAACCATTATGGTGGTATGGGTGGCTTTGTAGCCAAAATTTGTTCTTGTAACTTCTCCCCAGGATCCTGTTGCACCCCTTTGTCAGTCTGAGCTATTTCTGACTCCTTCCCCATATCTTTGGGTCCACCAGCAATACTTACCCTGGTGGTGTTTGTGTCTTTTACCCTGACTTCTATACCCTTGGCAATGTTAGGATCATCATTTGTTTCCCTGGGGTTCCTCTAATCCTGCTGCTATTCATCAGCCTCTATTGCTGGGATGTTCTCTTCAACTAGTGCATTCTCTGGAGGTGGGGGAGGGGTCGATCCAAGATTCATCATTTTGGCTGCTATAATCACCTCCCTAAATGTTACTCTCGGAGGTGGCATTTGGAGCACGATAGTTGGGGTCACGGTTGTTCCCCTGGGTCCAGTTTCCCCAACCGATGCCATTTTCTTATCCTACTTCTGCCTGCCCTCAATCCCTATAATCTGTATCTCTGGGACTTTGGAGATATCCACCTATCCTTGTTCCTTTTCTCCTTCCGCTCGGGCTTCCTACTCTTGTGCAGGCTCTGGCTCCGGGAGCTCATCCTGTGTGGTGATTCCTTCCGCTAACTTTACAATATCCCCCTGCAATTTTCTGAATTCATCAGTCCCAAATAAATCATCAAATTCATCCTGGGGAGGGGGGTTCTCTGGGATATCCTTAGGCTCCTTGTTCAGCTCTGGGGAGTCGGAAGAAATAATTTGTACTTCTTGGATGCTTGGCATCCCAAGTTTTGGCTCCATCCTTGGTTGAGAGTTAGTCTTCATTTTCTTTCCCCTGGTTACCAAAGGGGGCCCTGCATATATTAGAGTTGCTTGCTCCTCTTTCGCTCTGGTCCTTGTTGCTTAGACCATCAATGCTACCAACGAAGGGGAAGAGGGAGGACGAACGGGCCTGGTCATGAGTACTGGGGTGGCCAACCACATGATTAGTTTATCTTTCATCTGTTGGGAGACCACCAGTGTCTATTGCATTTGTTCTTTTATGGGGGTTGCAGATGGGGTTTGTGACAGGGTCCCCATTATTCTCTTTCCTTTATCCTCTCGCTATGAGGAGGTTCTGGCCCCAGAGGTCAAGCTCCACACTGTCGGGCCAACTCTGAGTGTACTTCCTGGACATGCCTTCTTGAAATAAGTGTGGCTATGCTCGACCATGTCGCGAGTGATATCTTCAATAGTTGGCCCCTCTTGGGTGTTCCAATCTACTAGAGGGAGAGCCATCTTATCTATTCCCTTCTCTTTGTACTAAGGGACTATTGTGGACCCGGTGTCTGAGAATTTGACTGGCTTCAGCCTCTCTATCATCCCCATTGTCATCCAGACGAAATGCCAGCTACAAACTTCAAAATCATCTTGGAAATCTTCTCGGAAGTCCTCCATGTGGAATATATGGGGCTCTGATGGCTGGGGAAGTGTCGTTGCTATTTTGCCTAGCGGATCAAAGTTCTTCCGTGCCAGATAGAATTCTGTTAAGCCCAAGCTTTTACGCTCGTTGTCTACCTCCTTGGCTGTGGCCAGACTACATGAGTAATTCCCACAGGTGATTGGGAATGGAACATTGACCACCTTCTTTACAGTGTAGAGGGCATGCAGTACCAGCATCTGTCGACAATATTTCAAAAGAATTATTTTGTTCCCACAATGCTTGGGCAACAAATAGGGTTTTTCCAGAGAAGCTGGTTACTCGAATGTAAGTATGCTGCTGGAACTAGATATAGTAATGGCCATAACTTCTGACCAAATCCATGGCCTCCTTAGAAAGGTGGTCCCTGGCATCCCGGGTGTGAGAGGAACCTCCTATAGCAATATGGTGAAAATGCACAAAATAACATAATATAGAGCAATAGTAGAACTCAGAGTGAATCTATTGATCATGGGCCACTTCGAGGGGGTAACCTCCTTTGAGAAAGCTCAATACAATAAATTCATCGGTGCCCAAAAAAGGCCTCAACATACACTTATATACTAAGTACAATCTAGAAATGTAATACTACCTATGCATGTGGGATAATAAAATATACTCACGGGACGACTTACAAAGCATATGCGTCCAACAACACTACACTAACAAAATAAACAGAAGGAACACACAGGTTCCTAACATCCCTTCTCTCTTAGAAAAAAACTTTGTCCTCAAAGCTTAAGGTGTGGAAATTGTTGTTGAATCTGAAGAAGGGGTTCCCATGTAGCATCCTCTGGTTGCATTCTCTGCCACTGAATCAAGACCTCAGAGATGGAGCGAGAGCAAAGCTGACGAGTGCGCGGTCAAGGATTGCGTCAGGCTCCAGGATAATGGATCCTTCCTTATCCATTTTAGGGAGAGCAGTTTGTGCTCTGACGTTGGTACCAAGAACTTGCTTGAGACAAGAAACGTGAAATACTGGATGAATGCAGGAAGAAGGAGGAAGTTCCAGCTTATAAGCAACTGAACCGATCTTCTGCAGAACCTTATATGGCCTATAAAATTTTGGGGCTAGCTTATGACACCCTTTAAGCTTCAGGGAGGATTGCTTGTATGGTTGTAGATGAAGAAAAACCATATCCCCAACTTGAAATGAGCGCTCAGAATAGTGTTGATCTGCCTACTGTTTCATTCGATTGCAGGCCATGTGAAGATTATCCTGTAATGTGCGAAGAATTTGATCCCTGGTGCGGAGAACTATGTCAACTGCCTAGACTAGTGAGCTGCTGGGAGTGCAGGGCAGGAGCACTAGAGGTGCCTAACCATAGACTGCTTCATATGGAGTCATTTTAGAGGCAGTGTGGTAAGAGGTATTGTACCACCATTCAGCTAAAGGAAGCCACTTGGCCCACTGATGTTGTTGTTCGGAAGTGAAGCA
>MU227092.1:441911-474203 GCA_018584345.1 Thuja plicata | reverse complement strand
TTTTAGAGGCAGTGTGGTAAGAGGTATTGTACCACCATTCAGCTAAAGGAAGCCACTTGGCCCACTGATGTTGTTGTTCGGAAGTGAAGCAGCGAAGATAAGTTTCCAAGCATTTGTTGACAATTTTGGTCTGACCATCAGTTTGTGGGTGATAGCCCAAACTCATCTTCAGTTTGGTGCCAGTTTGCGAAAATAGTTCAGTCCAAAAATGACAGGTAAAAGTTGCATCACGATCTAAGACATTTGAAGAAGGGAGGCCATGAAGACGGAAGATCTAGTCCATGAAGATTTGTGTAACTGAGGAGGCAGTATAGGGGTGGCTGAGGGCACAAAAATGACTATATTTAGAGAGACGATCAACCACAACCAAGATCATTGTCTTGCCACCTGATTTAGGAAGCCCTTCAATGAAATCCATAGAAATATCAATCCAAATCCGTGTAGGGATGGGCAAGGGTTCTAGCAAGCCAGGAAGGAGGGTTGTTTCACCATTGTGGTGTTGGTAGGTATCACATTTAGCCACCATCTGTTGAATCATCTATTTCAATCCTTTCCAAAAGAAGTTTTGCCTTGCCCGCTCATAAGTTTTGAGGAATCCCGAGTGCCCTGCCGAAGGAGAAGCATGGAGTTCATAAAAAATAGCCTGTTGTAGATCTGGATTCTAAGGAATCACTAGACAGCCCTTATATCGGAGAGAAGCACCATCCCAAGAGTAATGCGGTATAGTAGAAGGATTATTGGCCATCTGGTGAATGATTTGAGATAAAGAAGAGTCACTGACATAGCCCTGCTAAACAAATGCTAACCAATTGGGAATTGGCATAGAAATAGCTGAAAGGGAAGCTTGATCATCAAATGTGCGAGAAAGAGAAACTACCACAATATTGTCCTTACCCTTCTTGTAGGTGATCTCATAATCACACCCCATGAGTTTGCTGACCCATTTCTGTTGTGTAGGGGAGGATACTCATTGTTCTAGGAAGTATTTCAAACTTTGGTGATCGGTCTTGATGCAAAAATGACTCCCTAGGAGGTATGGCCACCACTTCTGTACAACATGCAAAATAGCCATCATTTATTTTTCATAAGTAGATAGGGCTAGATTCTTACCAGAAAGGGCTTTTTTAGTGAATGCAATAGGATGGTCATCTTGAAGGAGAATAGCACCCAGTCCATTGCCGCAAGCATCACTCTTAATAGTGAAGGGCTTGGAAAAATATGCCATAGCAAGAACAGGTGTACTGCACATAGCTTGTTTCAGTTGTTCAAACGCATTCTTAGCAACATGGGTCCAAGTAAAAGCATCCTTTTTTGACATAGTTGTCAATGGTGCTACAAGCTTCTCGTAATTCTTGACAAACTTTTGGTAATAGCCAGTCAGCCCCAAAAAACCCTGAAGGCTCTTGAGAGTTTTAGGATGCGGCCAATTTTTCATGGCATCTATTTTTGTAGGATCCATCCGAACCCCTTGGTGTGCAACAATATGCCTGAGATACTCCACTTCCTCCTGGCCAAACACACATTTAGAATAGTTTGCACAGAGTTGATGATCAGAGAGAAGTTGCATTACAAGCTCTAGATGATGGAGATGCTCAGCCCAAGTTTTGCTATATATGAGGATATCATTGAAGAAGACCAGAATGAATTTCTGGAGGTATGGCTGAAATATTTTATTCATCACTGCCTGAAATGTTGAAGGAGCATTAGTGAGGCCAAAGGGCATGACTAAAAATTCATAGTGACCATCATGTGTGTGGAAGGATGTTTTAGGTATATCCTCCTCATTAACCCAAATTTGATGATACCCAGAATGAAGATCCAACTTGGAGAAGAAACGGGCACCATGAAGCTCATCAAGAAACTCATCAACAACCAGAATGGGAAACTTATCCTTTATGGTGAGATGATTAAGTGCTCAAAAATCAATGCAGAGTCACCATGACCCATCTTTTTTGCAGACAAGCAAAACTAGAGAAGAAAAGGAACTGGCACTAGGGCGAATAATACCTTGCTTCAGTAAGTCACGAATGAGCATCTCAATTTCGGTCTTCTGATGAAATGGGTAGCAGTAGGGCCTGATGTTGGGTGGAAAACTACCAGGAAGGAGCTGAATATAGTGGTCCTCTGGGCGAGAAGGGGGCAATCCCACAGGTTCAGTGAATATACCTGAATACTTATCCAAAATTTGTTGTAGATCTGCAGGAGTACTAGAGACCGCTAGGGGCTGCATCTGAATGGAATGGAGCTGAGCGACAACACCATGTGAATTATTCTTAAGAATTTTTTCCATATGATGTGAACTAATGATGCTGAGAGACCCCAGCTGTAAGCCTTTCAAAGTGTGTTGTTGCCCATTGGCTGAAAATTGCATCCAAAGTTCAGCAAAATCCCATAGAATGGGGCCAAGAGTGCGTAACCATTGGGTGCCCAAAACCACATCACATCCACCAAAGGGAAAGGAAAACATGTCAGAGTGCAGGTTATAATCTCAAATAGAGAGACACACATTGTGACATTTCCCTTTGCAAGGTAAAGTGCCTCCATTGGCAATCATGACTTCAAAGCTAGAGCAGGGATGGACAAAGCAATCAGCTTGTTTGGCTATTCGGGGGTTAATGAAGTTATGAGTGCTACCAGAAACCCTGGACCTGCATGGTTTGTGGAGTAGTGACTCCTTCCAAAGCATGGACAAATATCTTTGGTTGAGCTTCTTGCGAAGGAGGTTTAGGTTGTTGAGGCTCAACCTCATCATCCACTATTTTGTGAGCATCTACATATTCTTCCAGTTCAGGTGGAGAATCCACATCCAAGAGATAGAGATTTTGTTGAACACATCTATGGCCCTGAGACCATTTCTCATCACAATTATAACAAATCCCTTTTTCTTGCCTAGCTTGCATCTCTATTTCAGACAATGCTTGATAGGAGTAGTTCTAGGAGCTGGCGTGACTTGAGGGTTGTGAGAACCCATATTTCTGAATGGAACAAAATTGGATCTGGAACGTTGTAGAGCACTAATCTTGTCCTCCGCTAACTTAGCCAACCCAAGGGCTTCCATCATTGTACTGGGTCAGAACATTTTTACTTTAGATTGAAGTGCATCCTTCAGACCACTGACAAAACAACTACAGAAGAATTCATCAGACAATCCCTCTATGTGATTAGCTAATTTTCCAAACTCTATCTGGTATTTTCTTACAGTGCCTATTTGGCGTAGTTTAGTGAGTGCTCCTATGAAGTCATCAAAAGCACTAGGGCCAAAGCGCTCCAAAAGGAGTGTGCACAATTCAGTCCATGTTGGGTCTACATTAGCCTTGATGTACCAATGAAACCATTGAAGAGCTTCATGTTCCAAATGAAAAGATGCAAGCGGGACTTTGTTGTTATCCAAAGTATTATGCAAGCTTAAATACTGCTCTGCCCTATAAATCCATCCAGTTAGATCAGCACCATCAAAGCGAGGAAAATCAAGCTTTGGTCCACGAAAATTTCCAGAAGAGAACCCAGCGTCTCCAGAATGGTTTCGGTTCATGGCTGAATGTTGAAGAGTGAGACCGAGAAATTTGTCATCCAAATCTTGAAGTTTGGTTTTGAGGGATGCAAGTTCCTCCTCCATGATTTTTGCTCATGTACGTGTAACAACCATAAAGAAAGATTTTTTATTTATTTTTTTTGGAAATGGGTAGAAAACGAGAAACAGAAACTTTTTCAGTTAGGGAAAACTTGGATTTGGGCAAAACTCATATGGGAAATGGGTGTTTGACGAGTGGTTGGACACTTTCTAATGAAAAGGGAAAAATAAAAATGAGGGTTTCAAGGTTGAGGAGGTAGAATGAGACGAGCGGTCCAAGAGGGACAAGGGAGCAGAATTAGGAATTGAACCTTGTGGCTTGGTTTGGTGGCGATTGGATGAGAAGTGAAAAAGATAGGGCAAACCCTAAAATTAGATAAATTAGGGATTTAGGGCTTCGATATGTAGAATTTGGGGTAGGTTCGTCAAGGAAGGAAGTATGTGGAACGGTATATTAGTTGTTCTGAGGAACTTTGAGAGGGAACAGGAAGAAAGCAAGGAAGCTATGGCTAAAAAATGGAAAATCACACTGAATAACTGAAAAGATGTATTGTAATAACAAGAATTACTGGAATTGAAAGGAACCTGAAGGCCATGAAGAAAAAAAAATTTGACGTAATTTCCACCCAGCAAGCCCAAGAAAGTGCTCTGATACCAGATGAGAGGAACCTCCTATAGCAATATGGTGAAAATGCACGAAATAACAAAATATAGAGCAATAGTAGAACTCACAGTGAATCTATTGATCGCGGGCCACTTCGAGGGGGTAACCTCCTTTGAGCAAGCTCAATACAATAAATTTGTCGGTGCCCAACAAAGGCCTCAACATACACATATATACTAAGTACAATCTAGGAACATAATACTACCTATGCATGTGGGATAATAAAATATACTCACAGGATGACTTACAAAGCATATGTGTCCAACAACACTACACTAATAAAATAAATAGAAGGAACACACAGGTTCCTAACAGGGTGGGTGTAAGAAGACTGTAGTAAACAAAGGCACCGTTCACTTGGCAGAAGCTGAGGAAACTAGCCTCCCAATGGATTTGCAGGAAATAATCCCAGGGAGTCTTTTGGCCCTGGCTGACCCCAAGTACACCTGATGTGAGCAGCCCATTTGTGACAGGGCATTATTGTGCTAGGGCCCAAAGAACATAGGACATCATATAGAATTTGGAGGTCCGGGCCACCTGAAGGAACTGGGAGTCCACATGGTTTGAAATTATGGCGGCCCAATCAAAGTATTGTTCGCCAGTGGAGATGCCCAATAGGAAGTAATACATCCATCCTGAGAATTCTTGGGCATGGGGTTGCCCAAAGATCCTACATAATGCTATGATCCCCATCTGGATACTTTCCTTAAATTCAGATCGGGGGATTTCCAGCTTCATTCTTTTGGAATCTTTCTTTGGGGTCTTCAGCCAATTATTATTTAGATACTATCGGGCCATAACTTCTAGCTATTGAAATTTCCCTAAGACATCAGATCTGGTGATGATGGTTGCTTCGTCAAACTGAGGGATCCCCAAACCTGCCTGAAAAGTTATGGCATCCAGGGACACCATGGGTGTGGGATATTCGGTTGGGACTGGGGCGGCAAGCATGACAGCCCGGATGGAGGAGTTGTAGTGTGCGGTCAGAGTGAGAATATGTTTCGGGGCTTGCACGGAACATGGGAAGCAAGCGACCTTTAGAATCTTGGATTCTCCAATATTGATGGCCAACTGGGCCCTGATCGTTCATTGGATAAACATCATTTTGACCAGGGCCTACATTTATTCCCACATCCTAACGCTGGTGTCAATAATGAACTGAACCTTGGACTCGATATTTGACCCTGTAATAGTATGATCCTTCAAATATTTCATGCTGAGGGGAAGCTTTTCCAGGGCCCTCTCAATCTTGGACCTGACGGCTGCTCTGGTGACTGTCGTGGTGGGGAGATCTGGACTCCCGAGTGGAGAGGATGTAGATGCCTCTGACATGATGAGTGTGGTGTGGAAAACCTACAAGGTAAGGTGACTATCAGAATTTTCATAAGATAAAATGCTACTCCAGATTCTGGAGAACTTACCATCGCACCGCGTATTTCACCTGAAAAGTTAGTTTACGTCAAAATCTAGAAAATATATGTATAAAATGTGGACTTAAGGTTTCAACCACTATATGGGCCTGGGGATTTTAGCACGTAAATGAAAGTAAGATATAGGCTGATCGAGGACGTAGGGCTCAGAGTCTGGAAAACTAACCGTTGGGAGACATGACCGAAAGATGAGATGTCAGGCTTATGTGGGCATCACATGGTCATGCAATAAATAGGAGTTATGGTAATGGCAGTGCCAACTGTATGAATGCACGCAAGAAAAAATCCACTTGGCAGAACTAAATGTGCACATGGGAAATAAATGCGCCATAAAGGTTGACTTGATGGTGGAGAGGGAAAACTGCCATGGTTGAAACTAGCCAAGAGCTGAGTTCCAACCAGGTGGTATTCCGCCATGTGGGTGAGCTCACAAATTTAGAAAACATAGGAAAATGTATAGTGAGCTCAACACCAAACCCAAAAGGATATACACTAGATATATACATGGAATAATAGAGGGCCAAAGGCTGAAACATATATGCACAGTATTTACAAGCTTTTACAGACTATTTACCTGACTATACACATTTACATAATCACGCGGGCTCAAAGCCTACCCTAGAAATGTACAAGGTATACATTAACTTACAACTACATAGAGGGTGGACAACCCTCTGGCAGAGCCAACCCACCAACGGGAGGCGAACCCAGAAGAAAAAAAAATGGAAACCGCAAAAGCAGAGAAAGAAAAATGAAAATGAAACCAGAAAGAACAAAAGAGGCAGAAACCAAAGAACCCACCTGGAAGCATGGAGGAAGGCAAGGAGAGAAGGGCACCAAGACCACTCTGCAACAAGCTAACCTTAAGGATTACCGTGAACAATCACCACAAACCCACTGGTAATCTGCCACTAAACATGGGAGCAAAAGTAGTTTAAAATTGCCTTAATTCGCCTTGATTCACTTTGAATGCACAAGTGTTTTTAATCACGGTAACTGTAAAAGTGGCATGTAATTTCTATTTATACCCAAAGTAAAAGCATGTTACCTCCTCCTCCACAAACTCTGGAATAGGCAGACCTTCGAACTCCGGGCCCAAGGATTCCATGCGACCATATCTTCTCACAAGGAGAAGACATCGTGGTGGAGAATCCCAGAGTCTGAAATCTGGCTATGAAAAGAAATAAAAACTTCGGGACCGGGTCCTGGAGACACAAAGGACAAAAGTAAAAAAGAAAAAAAACCTCATGGGAGGGAAAACCCCAGAGGAGAAATCAAAGAAAATAAGGCAAGAGCCAAAGCGAAAGGAGGGGACCCAACATTTTGCACACAAAATGTAGGGACGAGTATGTAGGGCATAACAGTTTTTCGCGCCAAGAATCAAGAATCAAGAAATAGTGAATATCGTGTCTATATAAGAGACAAGCTTAATTCATTTTTGTAACATATACATTCACGGAAAAGGGATTAAGGGGAGTGAATGAAAAGAGGATGTTGAAGAGAAACTAATGAATAAGAGCTTCATACAGTCCTGATCAATCAAGCTGAAGGAGAGCTAAAGAATTTTGTAGACACCGACGAACAGTGAAGCACAACATCATAGAGTAGAAAGTGTGGAGCACAAAGAATTGAATTGATACATTTATCAGAGAGGTAATGTACTTAAATAAATCTAAAAATCTACAATTCAAAGTTGCAATAGAAATAGGTCATAGTGTTTCAGTTTAACCATTGAAGCATCAAGTCTCTTAACACAGCAGGACTTAATAGTCTTCTATATATTGAGGTACATCCCAAGGAGTGACAAAAAGGTTGATTCATGAAAGTACAATTGGATTTGCCCAATACCTATTGACAGTCTAAGAAGGAAGTTGATTCAAGGATAGTAGCAATAGATACCTGATACTAAGTGACAACCTCTATGTATAAAATTTTCTAACAAGGTCGCACTTAACAGTGTGCTTGTAACCTTTAACAGAGTTGGCTCCTAACAGGGCTCACTTCAGAAGAGTGAAAATTTGGGGTACTGGTCCTAATGGTTTTTCCCTTAACAGGGTTTCCGCATTAAAAATTCATGTGTTATGTATGTATGATTCATTTCTTTATTGTTTTGTATCTGACATAGTTAACACTAGGTCGATCGATATACTCTACTTATTTACTGAGTTTCAGTAAATAGTTATACTGCTTATCAGTAATCAAGGAGAATAAGGACAGACAAGGAAAATTGACAGACAGTTATTCATTACAAGTATTTCATGGCATGCATCTTGTAGGGACTTAATAATCTGAGGTTTATTTGATTGGTAGTTAATGTTTGAAGGATAAATTTTTGAGGCCACTAATTCACCCCACCCCCCTCTCAGTTATTACTAAGATCTTCAAGAAAATCAAAAGAATCAGCAAAATCAAGAACATAAGGGAAAAAATTTATCCCAATTGCCTGGGTCCCTTTGTAATTACTAAAACATTTGGTTCTGGAGATTATCAACTATCTAATCTAGAAGGGGATCTTCTTCTTGATCCTATCAATACAATCCACCTAAAAATGTTCTATAGGTAGACATTATCAGAATGTGAAGTTCTTGTACAGAGAAAATGATACTGAAAAAAATCCAAAAACAACAAAAAAGCAGGAAAATATAAAAAGAGGCAAAAGCCCTGAAAAAATGATTATCTTGGTGAAAACCTAGCAATAGGCACCTCAATAATACAAAAAAATACAAAAAATTTGGAAAACAAAAAAATGTGCCTCTATGAAAACCTGGTAAAAAGGCGCCTTAGTAGCAAAAATAGAAATCAAGCCAACTGTTGAAAACCTGGCAAATATGCATCACTTGTAATCAACACTTCATCTATCAATATGTAGCTTGGCTATCTGGCCCACACAAGCTATCTTTGTGACCCCATATCCCTCAATTGTTCCACACAGTACCATCATGGATTTGAGTTCATTTTCATCTCGGTCTTAGGGTTTTTCTTGTTACTAGGGGGAAAACATTCCAATTTGATCAATCATAATAACCAAACCAGAGTTAGTATCTTAGTCTCTCCTGATGGATAGTTTTCCACTGATACAACAGTGTTTCTCAACACCCTAATTAATAGTGTTTCTTAAAACTTCCTATTTGGACACATATGTGTTTCTCAACACACATTGGATAGCACCCTTAACACTAGCATAATAACAATTAAGCACAAAATTGTGTTTCTTAACACTATGCACTCACAAGCACAATGATGTTTCTCAACACCCTACACAGACAAACATCCAACGCTCAAAACTTGTTGAAGGTATGTTGATTTTTTTTTAATATTGCCTGTTATTAATGCTTTTCAATTATCTTATTTCCTAAGTCACTCAAGGATGTCTAAAAGGGATTAGAGATTCATGACTAGGTATAATTTTTTTCTTTCATTACTGATTGTGGGTGTGGTTGTGATGATCCTGAAATGTCAAATAAACTAGGTGTCTATGATAAGCCTCCATATTAGGATGGAAAATCCTCACATACCTCAACTCCATTTATTTTCATGCCAAGGTGAGGTTAGAACTGTCTCCTTCACTATTATTAATCTGTCTATTTACACAAGATTGCACTCATGGTTATCTTGTCTTTGTATGCCTCGATGCTGGTGTACCCTTGCAATATCAACTGGAAACAATGTTCAGGTAATCTCAAATTTAATACCTCTATGCTTATATTGGTTTTCCATATTTTATCTGATGAAAGTCATACTCATATCCTTATGGTCACAGTGGCACTAGTAAGGGTTGTATTGACTCTGATGTCTGAAAGACTTGATGATGAAAAACTGACTAAAGGAATCAGCGACTAGACTCACATTATAGATTTCATATCATCGTAGGCTTGAATTTAATGTTGGCATTATAATATTGGAGAGCTATCCTTAACCCTTCCCAGAAGTGGTGAACTATGATCATCAACCTGTGATCTAATCAGTATCTCAAGGCTATATACCTGCACAAAGGGGTCGAAATATTTATCATCGATCATACAAGGGGCATGAAGTATTAAGCTATGACATAAGATCAGAGCATAAATAGTTTTAGATGGTACTACAACTCACATCATCATAAACATAAGGATAACATAAAAAATATAATGATAAGAGAAAGATACATGATGAGCAGAAGCAACAAGATACATCTCACAAAGAGCTTCTAATCAAGATACATGAACGATCCAACCAACATATGAAAGAAATATGATACAAGATGCTAATCTAATCAAAGATATCACATGAGCATAATCAATCATACATATATATATTATATAATATATAATATGTGTGTGTGTGTGTGTCATCAAATGTCTACAAAAATTTGATAATGTGATCTCGAACAAAATGTACATACTCGATGCAAATGAATAATGTATACATCTAAGTATCTCAAAAATTAGAATGGGGCAAGAAAAGAGAAGGGGATATCAAGACTCGCTTCATCCCTCATGATCTCAAGGTGTGGGAGGAGGAGGTGCATCTTCTCTCTATGGTGGGGCTGCTCCCTCAGATCTAGACATATACTGTGAATACAAAGCTACCTGCTTAGCCAATAGCACTGCTACTCTATACACTGCCACATAGTAGGTCACCCTGCTGGACTGATGGGTAACCTTGCACAGAAGGCCCTCACACTCAGATATAAATCCATGGATCCTCTAATCCCTCTCTACAATCTATGATTGTGCCACTTCCATCTTGTCAACAGCCCTCTAACCTGCCCTCTCAAGGCACAAATCACTTCCTTTGGGGTCTGCTCTCTCGGTGCCTCCTCCTTGCCCTCACCCACCTGTGTGTCCCTCCTTTGCTAGACATGTTGGGATACATCATAGAAATATGGGGCCTCTTGTGCCTCCCCCATCTCCACATCTGTTGCAACCATAGGGGGGCATCAACTCCAACTGATCCCAAAGTACCACCTCCTCATGCCTGCACTGCTATCCTACCACCGGTGGCATACTCGAGCTAGCACTTGGGACCCCTCCTACTCTCCTTGGTACTTTATCCCTCTATCCTCTTCCTACACCTCTCTAATCTCATGGAGGGGCATCCTCCTCATCTATCTATGACACTCTCTATGTCATATCAGTGAATTTGGGAAAGGGGTGCTGAGCAAAATAATATCTAAACTCAATTGTTACCCCTACATCTGTAATATCATCCATATACTCCCTTGTCGACATCTATAACTAGTCAATCTCCTATATTTATAGGGCATAAGATAATATAGAATCTCATACTTGTCTCTCCTCATCAAAAAAATGAGCGTAGGCGATGAACTCCTATGATATGCTTTGAGGGCTCCCATACTGCCTTTGAACCTGTGAAACAACAAAGCGCTCAACAATGGAGGACACCCTCCCACTCAATCGTCAATTGATAAAAAAGGTCTCTCCTCTGGATCCTCCACTCCCCCAACACCTCAGTACCTCTATAGGGACACTAGGTGACCACAATCATGTCATCAAGTTTTTGCCTCCGGTACTCAGTCTTTCCCAAGTGGGGTTGTGTGATGTAACCTGAATATTTGTATACAAAGGGTTGGCCATCCTGTCGAGAATAATATGTGACTAGTCTATAGATGGGAAGGTATCCCATGCCCATACCTATAAAACCAATACTCCAGCTGCTATCCCCCTAGCATGGTGATAAAATACCTCATGTATCTCATTATACATGCGTGCCAGTAGGCACTGGCCCAACCCATATCTCTCTGGTCTCACCAGCAGTCTCTTGAGCACTTGGCCCCATCCAAACAAGAAGCCCTACTGACCCCTACCATGAGGAAGCACCCAATGAAGCCAAAAATAACACAAGGAAGAGGAAACTGTACTTTGTATCTCCTCACCATATCATCCCGATTGATGACACGATCAAGAATAGTATGACCTTTGAAGATCTGTATAAGAGCCTAAATACCCTGTTGTGGAGAGGTGTCATACTCTACCCTCTCTCCAGTAAAAAAAATATGTAGTATCCTATAAATATCCTTCAAAGTTATGGTGATCTCTCCGATGGGCAAGTGAAAAGTATTATGCTCACTATGAAAGTGCTAAACTAGAGTTGTGAGAAACTCATGATTAACATGGATATCTGACATATGAAATAATCAATCAAGTCCACACTCTCCAACATGGGCCCTATCTTCATCTGAGAGGTCCCTAACCAGTCACATCATGGGTGGATATGTCAAGCCAAACTGGATGTCGGTAACTTGTGCCTGTAGAACCAACTCATTCATCAGTATACGATATAAACGTTGAATCAAAGTACATTGAATGCCGAATAAGATGAAAAACATGCCACATAATCCAAATCCATGATAAGAAAAGTTGAATTTTGACATTCAAGCATCAAAAAATGGTCGATGTTTTCCATACGACAAAGTATAGGCTAAAAAACTGGCAACAATTATCGTACGACAAAAGAATGGTCCCATGCGAGTAAATAAGTTGATATGAGAATGTTAACCGAATGAGATGAAAAAGGACTCAAGAAACATGGTCCTCGTATGACATAAGGGTTCCTACAAGATGACAAAACTAATGCCTTGAAATGACAAAGTAATTAGAAGCAGTTTGTCGTACGAGGATTCTTGGCAGACCATACGACTAAACAATTTTGACGACCTAAAACTGACTCAAAATACATAAAAATTAAATGAAAACTTGCAAAATTAGAATCACACATGAGGTTTTTAAATCACTCACTAGAGGCACATAGCTTCTGGGCTGATTGTGCCTCCTCAATAGCTCGAATTGATGATCTTGTACTAGAACCACCATTTTTGCTCAGAGAGGGTTTTTTCTAATTTCTTAATTTGGAAAGTGAAAATGATTTGAAAATGACCCCTTTTGACCCCTTAAATAGCCTTCACCCTAATTTGACCTAATTTTCAAGTTGCTCTGATCAACATGAAACTTACACCCCTAGCTATTTTAACAATCATGAATCCATTTTTGGGATCAAAATAAAAATCTAACATCATTCTGCTAGTCAAAATTGCAAGTCAACCTTCTAACCAAATGCATTTGATCACTGACACCGTCATTTCCAAATTCATCACTAGTCCCCGTCCCCATCAATCGCTCCCAACAAACTCAACCTAAATCCAATTGAGTCAACCTCGATTAACCCTAGTCAAATCTTGGTTAAAATTGGTCAATAAGACCTCAAATCAAGCTCGAATCAAGTTCTCCATAATCTGTGACCTAATTGTGATCAATCCAATTA
The DNA here is from genome assembly GCA_018584345.1 of Thuja plicata. Taxonomy (NCBI): domain Eukaryota; kingdom Viridiplantae; phylum Streptophyta; class Pinopsida; order Cupressales; family Cupressaceae; genus Thuja; species Thuja plicata. Next base: position 461,278 of record MU227092.1, on the reverse strand, counting down.
AATTGATATCAAATCCAATGCTTTCTATCAATCAAATAAGTCACAATCTAGCTAGCCACCCTAACAACATTTCAATTTTGATCTTGGGGGGGGGGAACATCAATGTAATCAACAAACCTCATCGCTAGGGGCATCTTAGCTTCATCACAAATCCATATCAATTTGAGACTTTTAAAATTCTTTCTGCACAAGTGATTCCATTGCTTCACATTAAGTTACTTTGACAGACATCTAACCTGGTTGGATCTTTAGGGGCATATCAGTTTCATCACATCACATCAATTTGGTAGTGTTTCCTAATCAGGTGATTGGCTTCGTCAGGACCCATATAAATTTAATTATCCCAATATATCTATCAAATGGAAATCAATCTCATCGCACCACATCAGGTTGATTGGTCATTTAAACCAATCCAAGAATTTTAAAATCTTCCTAAAATTGATCAATTCATCACTCCACATCAAATTGGTTGATTGTCATCTTCTTTGGATAGATATTCAGTTTCATTTCTTCACATAAAGATGAGTATTCAAGTCTCTCTATCAATATTCGTTCAATCAAGCTTGGAGTCAGTACTATTAGTTTTTGCTCAATCAAGTCTGGAGCTTATATGTTAAATCTCTCTGTCAGTTTTTGCTCAATCAAGTTGGAAGTTGATATCTTCAATATCTCTATCATTCTTCGCTCAATCAAGCCTGAAGCTGGTATCTTTAATCTTCAATCAATCTTTGTTTGATCAAGTTTAGAATCAGTTATAATTGGGGATATTTTCATCACTTCACATCAGGCTATTCCTGATCTATCATCATATGTTCTTTGAATCAACACACAACTCACACATTGATTCAAAGAGGGGCAAATGTAATCACCTAAAATGGTTTTAGTAAACCTACAACCCCTAATTTGATTAATTGGCCTTAAAAATCCTAAAATCTAAGGCATTCATTGCTAGACCTTTATGATGAACTTGAAGTTCGCTACTCTCCATGATACTAAAACTCTCTTTCAATTAAGTTGTATCTCAATGCTCTAATGTTAATCATTGCCCCTTTAAGTTCTCATATTGGAATTGTTTCCTTTATATATAGATATGTATATCTTTGCAATAGTATTCAGTCTCTTCTATTATGATGTTGGCTTTGTAGTTCATTTATCTTCATGGCACAACTGATGATTTCCATGTTACGCTTGGAATGAATTCTTATGCCAAAGAAATAACATCTACTTTAAGCAATTTTCTAAAATTGACTATGTTCAGGGCCTATGATTGCAACTTCTCTTCACACCCTTTGTTTCTTTCTTCCAAACACACAGACACTCGAGAATGATGTGTGATTTAATGGATCTGCTCATCGCCAATGATTGACAATCTCCCAAAGCTTTGTATTGTCAGTGAGCGCACTTTATATGTCTCATTGACTTTTGTGCTCCATGTTACGGAAACAATATTGAATTTTCATATTCCCATGATCAAACACTTTTCCCAAATAACTCTACCATTGATACATATATAATATCAAAGCATAATATATATATATATATATATATGTCCAAATTCGAGCATAATATAAATATGTCCAAATTCTATGCTCATTATATCTCAACTTAATAGATAATGCTCTCTGAATATTTCAGTATACTCCCATCATTAAACTCAAGGTCACAATAAAAGTATTCAACTCAAAAGTAACTTCATCAATTTAAAATATAATCTTCCATTCTAAGGTATTATTTCAATATAGTCTCAATCACCATATATTACAGCTTCACAATAACAATCAAATATAAATCGAACCACCTAAGAGCCAATATGTCTTATGTAAGGCTATGACCAACATTTTTAATCTTATAAAGTGTTAGCATCCCTTTTTTTAAGAGTTTTGTCTTCATATGTCTCTTTTATTTTGTTCACATATCCTCTTTTACATTGATGGCCATGATTCAAAGGTTCCTTACACTTAAAACATAAGTTTTTCTTGATCAACTCATCTCTTTTTTGGCATCCATGACCCACGCTCCATGGTCCATTGCATAAATAACATGGCTTTTCTTGGTTATCCTTCTTGGGACCTTCATTTTTATGTGGTGTTTTGGATGTGAAGTTCTTTGGTCTCTCCTTATATGTATTAGACTCAACCTTCCTTGCATTTTTGATAGCTTCCTCCAAAGTTTGAGGTTCTAAGGGATTCACTATATTTTAATGGAATCTCTAAGACCTTCAATGAATAGATAGGTGAGCTTACTTTGTGATAGACCAGGGACCATGATGCATAGTTTTTGGAATTCACTAGCAAACTCTATTAATGTTCCATGTTGCTTAAGTTGTGTGAGTTCTTTAAAGTACCATTCAGGGTGTTGCTGATAGAAGATTCTAATGAGCCTTTGAGACAATTCCCCATAAGAGTTTATATCTTGGTAGCCTAGGGAGATAAGCCCACAATGCCACCATTTGAGTGACATTCGTTCCAAATGAATAATTATGAATTGAAGTGCATCTTCTTCTATTATGGGGATCACGATGAAGAAGGTATTCAATTTATGTAACCATGTATGAGTCATGATCTTTCCCGATCCATCAAAGTTAGGAAATGTTACTTTGCTTGATTTGTGATTGAATGTGTCTCCTAGGTGTCTTTCTTAGTTTTTCCTCACAAAATTTGCATAAATGATACAATCTCTTTGATGTGGGGTTTGAGATTCGTGTAAGATATTGAAATTTCCTCTGTGCTACTCATAGATTGATCTAATCCTTCTTCTTCTCTTGGTCCCTCTTCCCTAGGCAAGAAAGTAGGTTGGGGTATCCTAGACGTTGATGATACATTATTATTTTCTGAAAGGTTTGAACTAGTGTCCCTTCCATGGGGGGTGGATTTTTAGATTATTGATTGAATTCCCCATGTTTTGCAAGGCTTTTTAGAGGGTTTGGTTTGTTTGTTTTGCTTGATCCATGAATGACCTCATTTCATTGGCAAATTGTTCATTCACCTTGTTTCTATTTCCTTTCCTTTGATATATTTGCATGTGTATTCCTTGCGGGATGGCAGGATTATGATCTGATACCACTGTAATGTTCCCCCTTCTAGGTTAAGTATTTCTTGGTGATTTGGTGCTAAAACCTGTAAAAAGTGTTAGTACATAAATATATATATATATATATACGAGCATGAATTAAATATTTATATCAACCCCATACTAAACCCATCTAATCCTTAGGGAGGAGCTCCAATTTGATTTTTTAGCCCTCTGGGGAGATCAAATGTCAACTAAACAATCATCTCTTTGAGAAATCCTTCCTAAGGCCTCGAGGATTACCACTAATAGGTAAATCCATCAACACTAAACTTGGAAGAAGTTCCATATCTATCCAATCCTCTTATCTCTCTCATATATGCATATCTTAACCACTATAGTATATACAGCCTCTTAGAGATTAAACAATCTCCCTCTGACATTCACTTGGAATGCCCTCTACCTAGCTTATCTTGGGTCTCTAATTCTCTTTTTGGAACTCTGATATTTACTAAGAATGTCACTACCAAACATTGCTTAGATCATATTTTAACTAATAAATATAAATACCAATTTCACAATGATTATACCTCTGGCATAAATAATTAATTCCTAAATGGTAATACCTTTGTCATAATTACCATTCCCTAAGTAATAATACATCCTGACACAAAAATCAATTCTAAATAATAATAATTATGATGTAAATACTGATTAATATAACCTTTGATATAGATACCAACTTCTAGATATGAATATCCTCTGCTCCTGGTTGGTCTCGCCTAGATGCAATTCGAGACATCAACCCCTCAACCCTTCTTTGGGAAATATGGAAGGAGAGGAATCGTTGAACCTTCAGGGAACAAAGCAAAAGTCTACCTATGCTGAAAAACAAGGATTAATAATTCAATAGAAGAAATCATGACAACTTTAGCAAACAACAAATCCATGAAATACCCCTTCACCAAATCAGATAGAAGGATCCAAAACAATTGGCCTGGAACCAAAATTCAATTCTGGGGAAATTGCTCGAAACATTATGCCCAAAATAAGAAAGATGGGGTAAAATTGGAACCCGCAGATAAGGAATGGGTATTAATTTTGATGGGGCCTCAAGAGGTAACCCTGGAGTCTTAGGAACTGGGGTCATTGCTTGAGATTGGTTAGGTAACCTATTGGCTTTTGAAGCAGAGAGGAAAACATAGGGAACAAACAACATGGCTGAAGTGCAGGCAACATTGTTGGGGGTCAAATTGGGGTTGAAGCTAGGAATGAAAAATCTACACCTAGAAGGTGACTCAGTTGTCATTGTTGGGACCATTCAAAAAAGTCACATATGGGCGTGGCATCTCCAATCCCCTATAAATTCCATCTCGAAACTCTGTAAAGGCTCTGAAAATTATAAAATCTCACATGTTAGACACAGGAAATGTGTAGGCTAAGAGATTGTCCAGCTGGGTGGAAAACTTTGATATGGTTGGCGCCAAGCAGTTTGAAAACTTCATTAACATGACCGTTGAAGATGACGAATGCTTGTTACATTCAACATAACACTAGCAATAAATCTGAGGCAGATGAAATGATTGAATTTTAAAAAATGGGCAATGTTGTTGGTTTGAGCTTTGAAAAGATAAATGGGACAGGTAAATCCAACCTTGTGATTAACACCCTAAGTAAATCTTCTCCCTCGGAAGTGGCAGTGACTAGTGGAAGTTGCAAAACGTGCCTTCATTAATGATTGAAGGATGAAATAATGCCACCTACACTCGGACTACAAAAGGAATGATATTTTGGTCATCCTCCTCTTGACTCATGCAAAATGTATTCACGCGAAGGACAAGGCTGACATAGGCTTTCACAAAAAGGAAGAATCATTATAGAGATAAGACTTGATGGTATGGGATCACAGCGCTAGAATAAGTTATCAATAAATGCTCTTTATCACCGCCTTGCACAACATATGTGTTTCTCTCTCTCTCCATATAATCTCAAAGTTTTCTCTTTCTTTGTCTCTTGTTGTTCTAACAATCTTGTAAGTTTCAAACACAGTGCAAGCAAATTCAGAGATGGAGGCAAACTTCACTCTAAAACCAGGGAGAAACAAGCAGAAAAAGGGATTCTTTGGTGCTATCAAGGTGAAAATAATCAGAAAATTACTGCGTTGGACCATGAAGGAGCTGGAAGAGGGTGTCATGGAAAAGTTGGGCCCAAAATTCATTTAGGCTACCCATAGAGGGCATTTGAATGTAGACATTCCCTCGATGATTATGGCATGGGCACTGGAGCTCGAGGTGGAGCACGATGAAGCCCGGGAGGTGATGAACAAGCTATTTAAAAAGGATGTCCTGGAGGGCATGGATTCCTTCTTTGAGTGGGCATGGCTAGGTTTGAGATTTGACATTTTGGAATGCATTGCAGATGAAGATTGGGAGAGGGTGAAAGGCATAATCCCCTTTGTGCGCTGGCTGTGGGGTGTAAATAGAGATGACTATAGGATGGAGAGGTTCATTGGATGGGAGTCCCTAAAGGAAGCAATTCATGAACGTCCCCCTCCCACAGGTGTTATGGGCATGGCTTTGAACCTATTAATCCTTAGGAGGAGACAGTCTGTGGGAACTTCCCGCAGAGCTTGCAGAGTTTAAAGCCATGAAGACTCGAACAAATTTTTTTTTGGGAGGGGAGCCTATTATAGCAAGATGCTCCAAATTTTGGTTTGTCCATAATGGCATGATGAATGCGTTCAAATGAGGCCTTGGCCTATATTCCCTTTTTTTTTTGATGCAAGGCTCGCTACAAGCAAGACAACATTGCTGAAGAATATGGGAGCGACCAGGAAGAATCATGAAACCCTGCTATGCCCCCCACATTACTAAAAAAATGGTTGGAATTTGAGCTTTGTTACTGCTTTTACAAAAAATTATAGACTAGTTAAATATAGATAATGCAGATAGCTAGACTGAAATTACTGTTTTTGATGGGTGAAGTTGCTTCCCACCCTTTTTGTTTACAAAAATTTAAGAGATTTCACCAAACTGCAAGGTTGTTCATCGTATATCACACATACTTGAAATGTAGACCTTCTCTTTTTTGATAATAATACATACAATACTATTACTGATAAAAAAAAACTTCTAGATATGAATATCTCTAATTTAAATACAAATTTATAAATATTGATACCTTTGATGTCTTTTACATACCATATATAATATAAATACCAATTTATAAATAAGGATACCTTTGATATCTCTGCAGACCAAATATATTTATTATTTATTGTTGATCTTTACCACCCTTGCTTCTATCCAATGTCTTTGGTTTGAAGCTGTTTACAGGTATCTTCAATATGTTCCTTGTTTGCTGACCAAATATATTCTAATTGTTGAGTGTGTCAGATATGTTTTTTTTCCCTTCTGCCCTCTTTTTGATTTGTGTTTGACCTTTTTTAATACTCGTGTGTGAAGGGAGTTGCATCCCTTCCATGGGCTATGACTTTTTGGTCACTTAATTCCTTTCTATATTTAGTTATTTTATTTCAGTTTCAAGATACATATAAATATTAATATATATAAATATATATGTTATACACACACACACACACACACACACACACACACACACACACACATAAATATGATTTATATGAATGATTAAATTCATTAACTATATAATATATTCTACATTTATACATATACATATACATATTAATTCAATTCATTATTCATGTTTTTCTTGCATAATTTTTTAATAATTATAATTCAATTCTATATCTTAGTTGAGGGCCATCACACCACCCTAACAACATTTCAATTTTGATCTTAGGGGGGGACATCAAGTATCAAGAATTTGAACTTTAATCGACAAATCTCATTGCTAGGGGCGTCTTAGCTTCATCAAAAATCCATATCAAATTGGGACTTTTCAAATTATTTCTGCACAAGTGATTTCATCGCTTCACATCAAGTTACTTGGATATACATCTAACCCAGTTGGATCTTTAGGGCCATATCAGTTTCATTGCATCACATCAATCTGGTTGTGTCTCTTAATCAGGTGATTGGATTCATCAAAACCCATATCAATCCAATTATCCCGATCAATCTATGAAATGGAAATCAATCTCATCGCACCATATCAGGTTGATCATTTAAACCAATCCAAAAATTTCAAAATCTTCCTGACATTGATCAATTTCATCACTCCACATCAAATTGGTTGATTGTCATCTTCTTTGGATGGATATTTAGTTTAATCACTTCACATCAAGCTGAGTATTTAGATCTCTCTATCGATCTTTGTTCAATCAAGCTCGAAGTTAGTACTATCACTTTTTTCTCAGTCAAGTCCGAAGTTGATATCTTCAATCTCTCTGTCATTTTTTGCTCAATCAAGTCGAGAGCTAATATCTTCAATCTCTCTATCAGTGTTTTCTCAATTAATCCCGGAGCTAGTATCATCAATATTCAATCAATCTTTGTTCGATCAAGTTCATAATCGGTTATAATCGGGGATAGTTTCATCACTTCACATTAAGCTATTCCTAATCTATCATCAGATGTTCTTTGAATCAACGCACTGCTCGCACATCAATTCAAAGAGGGGAAAATGCAATCACCTAAAATGGGTTTAGTAAACCTACGCCCCCTAATTTGATTAATTGGCCTTAAAAATACTAAAATGTAAGGCATTCATTGCTAGACCTTAAATAGGTAAGAAAAACCTAATAATCCCCCTTGCATAATTAAACCCACTTCCTAAATCAAATCATCAACTTAATCCTAACCCAATCTTGAAAAGTTATTTAATCACTCTACATTGCACACTTAAATAAAGGTTCTTGCACTTTTATTAGATGAAACCATTCTTACATGGGTGTGCACACCTAAATTTGATTAAAGGGTGACTAAAAGGGGATTTACCAATTTTGTCCTTATTCTCCCCGAACAAACACACTTTTGACCAATTAAAAGTCAATCACTTGGATCAACCTATCTTGGATTGAATCTCAACCACTCATCCCTTTTGCCTCTTGATCTTCTTCACTCCAACCAAAACCATACCTAACCTCTTAATCCTAGCCACTCTCTTTCCACCTCTTAATCTCAACCATCCATTTTGAGGAGATTTCTATAAAATGGGGTAGATATCGTTTGTTCGGGGAGGATAAATTATTATTTTTTATTGGTAATATTTGATTTTGTATTGATTTTTAAAAATAGAGGTTACATACTGACCAACAAAGGCATTTCCTTCCAAAATGCAAAAAAAAAACTTGACTTTGAAGCCTAACTACTAGGGGTGGCTATGAAAAAGCAAAAACTAAAGCATAAAGACATCTATTAACAGACGTCTACATACAAAGGTGATGAGACCAAAAAATAGACTAAGGTTTGATTATGGGAACCACTTTGCAACATCTCCTTTGGTAAAGTTCGCAAAAGCTCCACACTTGTCCACGAGTGCCCCAACTCGGATGTTGTCACCAAAACCACCACTCGGGCCAGTGGTCGATTCCGCTCTGGCTTGCCTAGCTGCAGAGGCCCTTGCTCCCCACCTAGTGACCAGTAGTTGTTGTCAAACCAGTGGTCTTCCATCTTCATCCAGGGCCGCGGAGGACTTGATTGGCATCCTCTTCCTTTTTTGAGTCGTGAATTTGGCATCCGCCTTTCTAGTGTCATTAGCAATTCCTTCCACCCACCCAATGCTCATGCTAGATGGATGTCTTCTGGGCTAGCTGTCGAACAGACAACAAGTGGTTGCAGACCACAACTCCCTCTACCCAACATTTAGAAAGGCCCTTGACCCATTCATAGCCCCAGTCCAACCTATGCATTCTCAATGATTTCCTCCACACCGCCAACCCACTTCACCACCATGCATTGCCTGATAACACTCCTCACTTTCACCTTTGATTCCACAACCATTAGAGTGAGAGCCACAAACAAAGATGAGATATCCAGATTTGTTCTTGGCCGCCACGCTTTCTACATAAAATGTTCTCCAAATATTTCTCTGATGGCCACCCAAAAGCCATCTCCCTCCCCTGTGAAGATATGGCTCAGCCTATTCAAAGTAATGGGGGTATTGAAAGCGGGAATTTTCCCATTGGTAGACAGAGAGAAATTCGCCTCCATAGCTCTGATATTTCCACTCCGTCTCAAAGGATGCGGCCTTGCTGATGTCACTAGTGTCTTTAACTTGCCTCCGAAGCCTCTAGAAATAGATGATGATGATTCTATTAACTTGTCGAGAAAGCCATCATTTCTCTTTACTCCCTCAAGTACAATCTTGGCCTTCACTTACCATGAGATCTCAGGTTGGGGATTTCTATTAATTACACCCTCGCACTCATCCCTTGGTGGCATTTGAGGCTTAGTTTCTTGAAGGCTTGCCACGTAGTTTGGTGGTGTGACTTTGCATGCTCAAATTTTGGGAGTTTAGTCTTGACAATGATTGCACCCCTACATAGTTCCTAAGATTATTCAATATCCATGAAGTCCTCAAAGATTTTGAATTTATCCTCAAGAGATATGTCTGCTCCCACATTTGAGAGTTTATCAGCCAATTTATTTGCCACTCTTGGAACATGTGAGGTTTTGAAATATTTGAACTCTACCAGCATGCTCCTAATCCTTCTGATATGCTTATTTAGGTACCATGTGTCCATTTGTCCATTATTAATTCCATTTACAACCAGGAGAGAATCACCTTCCAGGTGAAATTTCCTAAATTGGAGTCTTCTCGCCATGAGGACAGCTTCAACTGCAGCTAGGCATTCTGCCTCATTATTTGTACCATCTCATAACCTTTTAGAACCTAAGGCCATAATGTCCCCCTTTTCATTCTGAGCTATGTATCCTATTCCATAAATGCCAGGATTGCCTCACGAGGCACCATCAAAATTTATCTTAATCCATCCGGGGGATGGTGGTTGCCAATTGTTTCTATACTCTCCTTCTTCCTTGGAAAGAGGTTGAACCCTCACATTCCCATTAATGGGCCTGTACTTCACCCACGGCCATTGGCGCTGCACTAACATGTCAGCTTTAGTGAAAGGGGCCTTACTAGCATTTGTTTGTGCTGCCACATTGGACATCAATTCTGAGACTGCTATTTTGAAACTTGCAAGAAATCTCTCAACTGTTTTAGCTTTATCTGAGAAAATTCTCTTGTTGCAGCTAGTGAGGATAGGCCTTTTGGGTCTGGCCATGAGGAAAGCCATCCACCTAGTTTTTCAGGTAGGGGTCCATGTCAGTTTAGTTTCCCTAGGCCAAATCTCCATACCTTTTGGGAAAATTCACAGGTTAGGAATAGGTGGTCCACTGTCTACTCTACTTTTTTGCACAGGACGCACCGAAAGGGCCTGACAAATCCTAAATAGCTTAACCAATGCCCGGTGATTGCTTTCTTGTTCCCTGCCAACCAAGCAAATTTCGTTGCTTTAGGTAGACAGTCTTTTCTCCAGCAAATATTTTCTTCCCACTCCACTCTTTGGCTCTCATCTTCAAGCAAGGTATGGCCAATTTTTATCAGGTACTGGCCACTTTTGGCACCTACCCAAACCACTTCATCCAGATCCTCCAAATCTATTACCACTCTATTTTTCATAATATCCTTCAAGGTCTCCTGATGTTCCACCGAAATTCCCAGCTCCAGAGTCTCCTTCCATCTAAGTTCCTGACCCAAGACAAAAGAAGTTAGATCTAAAAAATCTCTTACCTTTGTACCCCATGCTTATTCGGTGGCCAATATGATCTAGGGTGATACACCATGACCCAAATCTGGTTGCCCATCCCAAGATTCCTGCCAGAAGGAGGCTTTTCCGCTGTCCCCAATTTGCCAAGACAGGTGGTCTATGATCACTGGTCTGCAACTCGAAAGAAAGTTCCATAGTGTCGAGCCTCTGGGAGGGTTATTGATAGTAAGGATTCTTGTTTGATCTTCACTATCTAGATATTTGGCTTGCAACACTTTCACCCATCTATGCTTTGATTTACAATACATTTTCCAAACCAGTTTGGCCCCCATCGCTTCGTTAATCAGATTCTAATTCCTAATTCCAACGCCTCCCCCACCTCTTTTTTTATAGACTCTATCCCAAGCCATTAAGGGAATTTTGTCCTACTCATTTGTGCCATTCCAAAGGAATTTTTGCATTTTTTGTTGTATGCATTTAATTTTTTTGGCTGGGATCCTGAAAAAAGCCATTGGGAAGACGGGCATAGCCGATATTATTATTTTAAGTAATAAGATGCGCCCCGCCAAAGTGAGCCACTTACTCTTCCACCTGTCCATCTTAGCATGACATCTATCAACCAAATCAGACCATAGTTCTATTTTATCTGCCCCAACAAAGAGAGGGGTGCCCAAACATTTCCTGGGGATTCTGCCAATCTTAACTCCGAGTGCTCTTGCAATATCTTTCTGCGTGCCAGCCTCTGTCCCAAAGAAAAACACTGCAGATTTCTGCCAGTTGACATTTTGTCCTGATGCTAGAGTGTAGGAGTCTAAGACCTTTTTCATAACCATGACTTTCTGCATTGAAGCCACCCCAAAAAGGTAGGTGTCATCCACGAACTGTGAATGTGATATGGCTTCCATTCTGCGCGCAATCTCAATGCCTTTCCACATGCCCTGTGTTTTTTTCCTTGAAATCGCTCTCCCAAGCCCTTCGGCCAGAATAATGAATAGGAAGGGTGAGATTGGGTCGCCTTGATGAATTACCTGTGTCATTTCAAAGAAACCTTGGGGGCTGCCATTAATTAAAATTGAAGCTCTGTAAGATCTGATCATTCCTTTTATCCAACGAACCCAAGTTTCATCGAAACCAAATCTCCTTAGAATCTCAATGAGGAAACCTCTATCCACTTGGTCATATGCTTTTTTAATATCCAGTTTTAAAATCATATGTCATTTTCCATTGTTTCTAGCCGAATGGATCGCTTCGTGGGTGATTATGATTTCATCCACAATGTTCCTATTGGGAGTGAAACCACTTTGCTCCCAAGATATTAGTCTTTCTAAAACTGTCTTTAGGCGGTTTCCTCCCACCTTGGTGATTATTTTATAGATCGTGTTACAGAGAGAGATGGGACAAAAATCCTCAAAGGAATTGGGGTTTTTCTATCTTGGGGATTAAGATTACCATCGTATTATTGAATTCCTTAAGAATGAAATCTTTTGAGCTTGATTCATCGACCACAGCCAGTAGTTCCGGCCCAAGCATCTCCCAGAAGTTTTGGTAGAAGAAATCTTGGAATCTATCAGGCCCCGATGCCCTGTCCCCTCCCATACCGAATACCGTTGCCTTTAGTTTGGATAGCTTCACTAGGGCAGTAAGTTTTTTATTGTCCTCTGGCTTAACCAAACTCGGGATGAGTTGGAGAAGTTCTCTTTGGGCACGATCATCATTGGCCCCTGCCTGCCCCCATAGGTTGGAGAAGAAGTCGATCGCCTCTCTATTAATGTCTTCACTATCCTCTGTCATGTTGTCATTTTCTTCTTTGATAGCTATGATTCTATTTACACTCCTTTTAATTTTAACCGAACCGTGGAAGAACTTTGTGTTTTTGTCCCCTACTTTGAGCCAGCTTTCCCGCGATTTATGTTTCCAAAAAACTTCCTCACACTGTAGAATTTCACTGTATCTACACAGAAGATATTTTTTAGTGAGGAACTCAACTTCATCCATACCTTTGACAAGTACTTTTCAATTTAAAGCCTCCAACTGCCCCTCTAATCTAAGTTTTTCTGTAAAGATATCGCCAAAGTGTGTCTTGTTCCATGTTTTCATTTGTTGCTTAATAAACCCCAATTTCTTCCATAATTTAAAATCCAAGTTCCCATCTTCAATTGGTGTCGAAGCCCACCAATGCGAGACCAAATCCTTGAAGCCTGGATCTCTTAGCCACATTTTCTCCATCTTGAAAGGGTTCCTAGGAGGTGTTCCATCCTTATGGAACCGTAATGAAACTAGGAAAAGGTCTGATCCAGTCAATCCCAAGATTTGACCCTCAAATACAAAGGGAAGAACATTTCAGTTTCCTGCCAAGAAAAATTGATCCAACTTTTTTGCAATGTTAGAGAAACCAGCTCGGCTATTAGTCCATGTATAGTTCCCTCCACCCACCGTCACTTCCCACAGACTATTATTCACTACAAAATTTTCGAATTTGGTTTGAACCCTGTTGAGTCTACCTCTACCTCCCCTCTTATCCGAGTGCACTGGGGTAGAATTAAAATCCCCAACAATGATTGCCACTTGCTACCCAAGGTCATTAAGGCCTAGTGCAATTTCATCCCAGACCTGACATTTATCCTTTGATTTGGTCAGACCATAAACATTGAACAAAAAAATTGAGACATTAATCGTATAGGAACTCACCTTGGCCAATTGCTAGTATCTTGCCTTGGTGACAGCTTCCACTTTTACCAATCTAGGATTCCAAATGATCCCCAAGCCTCCAAAGGCCCCAACCGCATCAATGAAAAAGCTTGACCACTTTTGTCTTACTCCAAATAACTTTGTTGCATTTTCACTATCTAACTTCATCTCCTGGATACATACTAAATCAGGTTTCACTTGATCAAACCCTCATTTAATCAAATGCCTCTTCTCAGGGGCATTGCAGCCCCTGACATTCTAGGTAAGGAACTTCGTGGCTTCCCAAAAGGGAAAAGGTCCCTTCCAGATCGAAGCTTAGTTTGCCCCTTAGTGTTTCCTGCATCCACTAGTAACTACTGGTTTGATTTCCTGCCCCTTGCTTTCTGGCTTCCAAAATTGGCTTTTGTCCTTTGCGACTTTGTTTGCTTGATCATATGGGGCTCCTTGATTCTGAATTCCTCCTTGAGTCCAAGTAGGTCTTCAGATTGGGCATCACTGAGCATGGTCTCCGTATCTAACTCTGGGCTTCCAAACCCCTGTTTCGATGGGGACATGTGTATGTCTTTGAAGCCATCACCAGGTTCCTCCTGGCTGATATTGAGTGCCTCGTTCTCCAAAGGATTTTCCTTCTCCATCGTTGGTTCGATGTCCCAGTTCAGCATTGGTGGGAGGCCTACTGGTTGGGAATCCTCAGCTTCTAGGGTGCATGTGCCCAACTCTGGGTGGGCTTTCGCCGTCTCCAACCCAAGGGTCTCACTAGCCTCATTTACCTCCCCCTGGCTAACCGTTTTGAACACCTTTTCCGCTTGGGTCTCTTCAGAAGATGCAAGAATGTGGCCCTCTTGTGGCTTTTCGGTGAAAGGCACCGATAGATTTTCCAGATTCAGAATAAGGCGAGCCAGGATATTCTCAAGAGTATTAACTTCTTTCCCCTTCCCTTTCTACCTAACTAAACACTCTTCTGCCTTGTGCCCTATTCCTTGCATTGTTTGAATTTTTCCAAGGTTTCTTCCACCTCTATTTCTTGCCACCAGTATCCTTCCACTGTGTGAACTTCCACCACGTGTGGTAGGAGTGAATGGGGTTTCCATAGGATGCATATCCTAGCGTACATGCAAAAATCAGTTTTGTCCACCGCTTCGTCAACTTTAACGAATTTGCCCAGTCTGTCTCCAACCATTTTGAAGAAGTCGACGTGGCAATATTCATGTGGTAAGTTATAGAGTCAAATCCAGATTGGGACTTCCTCAATGGAAGCCTATTTAGGGTTGAAATTTGGAGTCCAGTCTTTGATGTAAAAGCCAATCCCTCCCATCATGAATGGTCCGCTAAAGATGATTCTTGTTTTCTCCATCTCTATATCTGCTATAATAAAAAAGAAACCGTTTGGTAGGGTTTTCACTTCAAAGAGGGGGCCCCATTCTACCATCACCTAGATCCTGATCTTGGGGTATGTCGGCCATCCTCCTCCCCATTTCATGAAAAAGGCCTAAGCCCTCAACATTTGAACAAAAATTTCCAAGTTTCTGACTCTACTCGAACACTGATAGTTTGATTGTCTGTAGTTCCCAGATTTTCTTTGGTGATAGGCTTAGGTTGAGGCCTCGAAGCATCCTTTGGGTGCCAAATTTGATCTGTTGATTTTTGCACCCTGTCTTTGCGGCCTGAGGAAAAATGCACAACACTCCATTTATTTTGCGGGCCCTGCTGAGACCTCTCCCTATCGATTTTGTCTGTGCCTCCATTGTCAGGGTTTGGCCTCCTGGCTGGTGGGAACCACAAACTTTGTGGCCACACATGTCGAAGGCATCTCTCCTTCTTGCAACTTGCCTGGTTCGGAACCCTAGGTCTTCCCTCTTCCGACGCTCCATTTATTGGGGAGGATACATTGTTGGAGTAATATATAATGCCATTTTAATTCTAGACTATTCTCATTGTAGAAGAACATCTTCATACTAGAATAACATTTTCATTGTTCTTAGATAGCTTAATCTTAGTTTCATTTCTTAGCATTTGATATATTTGCTAGATTAAATATGTATTTAGTCTCATACTAGTTCATACATTATCTTAGTTGCATTTTGCATATCATTTCTATGATTTGAGAGAAAAGAATGCAAGTTCATGCATCATGCTCATTTTTAATCTTCCATTTTGAAGTAGTCTAGTCACTGATTCTTGTGCCAATATGATGAGCATTTACTAAGAATCAAACTCGCTTAATCTAGGAAGCAATAAGTTAATTTTGGGGGTTTTTCGCACACATTTTGAGTTGAATTTGATGATTATTGACCCCTAAGTTAATAGTTTATTGAGTGTAGTTTGTTGCATGCTGGAACCACATTTAAACCACACAAAGCTTATTTTTCATTTTTTTCCTTTTCAATAGTATTAGTAGACATAGTCTCAAGGGGCATTTGACTATCCTCAACAACTTTAGGAACCATCTCAGTCTGGTAAATAATATTCTTAAGGGCCTAAGAATTCTTTAGGGGTTGTATCATGCGTTTATTACTCAAGAAACCATGTTTTCTACATAACTGAAGAGACACGGTGGCATTTTCATATTATATAGGGTGATTCCAACTGTCAAACCCAGAGTTTAGTGTAACATAGGTAGGCAAGATGGAGTTGATAGCCACATTTGCACATATACTTGCAAAGATCAACCTCAATTTTTGTTGAGTAACTCGGTCAATAGAAAGGAGGCTCCTCAAGGAGTTATAACCCCAAAATTCTAATATTTGAGGGGGAGTCTAGGGAGATGGATCCAAGTAGGGACTAGTGGCCCAATATCTCTCAAAGGGTCAAACCTAAGATTCTATTTAATAAGAGAAAAAAAAATCATTTTGACAGGTCTAAAGACCTCTAGTAAGCACTTTTATTAGATATTCATCATTAACAAAGATGAATAGGAACAACTCATTAGCCATAACACTAATTCTTGCACTCCCCTTAACTTCCAATGGCCATCTACACATTTACGAACCTGGTCAATATTAGGTCTAAAGGAAAGGAACTTACCAACTAAGGAGAGACTTAACTCTTCAATAATTGCATTCATCAGCTCGTCTAGCACATCAACCTAAAGATAATTCACATTACATGCAACCTCGGGATCGACCAATGAAATTTCTTTATCCATATGATAAGATCTATCACCTAATAGCTTGTCCACAAATGTTGTAGGTCCTTCCTCTTATAAAAAGAGTCCTAGATTGTAATGCAATGAAGATAAGGAAAGGCCAATATATTTTTGTCGAAAATCAACAGTAGCATCTTGTTTTGAGGAAAAGAAGCTCATGGGGGCCCCACCTTCCATTCCCATCGGGACCTTGCATAGAAACAATGTACTAGACACTAGCAACAACTTGAAACCCTAAACCTTAGCAGAGCAAATGCTATGAAATTAATGATAAATTAGTATTAATTAGAGTTATGTTGAGCTTGCTCTTTATGAAATATGAGCGAATGATTTCTAGAATGTGTAGGAATAAGTGGTGAAATTATTATACGCATGTAGATCTTATAGCATTAAGTGGTTGAAATTTGTATGCATGGCTCTAAGTTTTGTGTTTTCAAATCTTTGTATGACATTGTGGGTGGATACTCTAACTTTATGAGTTCAAGGATGTGTTGTGTTGGATTCCTTTGTTTAATATTGTGTGGCCTTTTTTTTATTGCAAGCAGAAGGTTTTTTGTTGATTTGGTCCAACAATTATGGTTACTCTTGCTCATTTTTCTATTATTTGTTTAGGTATTATGATTGTGTTTCCTAGTGCTTTAACATTAGCTAAGAAATTTTTAGGTTTTGTAGACATCAATAGGCATGTTATTTAATAGCATTAAGGTACACATAGTGTTGTTCTCGATGTGGGTTCCATAAATGCACAATGTTGGACATAACATAGTGTCTTGGTAGTGCATTAGTAATTTCTTTGGCACATATTATTTAGGTATTATATAAAATTTATTTATCTATCTCTTGTTAAATTTCTAGTTAAGGTTGTCCTAGTGGTTTTAGGAGATTCTCGTTGGTAGTTTTCGGATGTTCCTAGCATAGCGCTAGAAGAGCATGGAATTCTTGTATCTATATCCTTTGTATTCTCTTAAGGGAATCTTTGGTGTTGAACATTTTAGAGGTTATTTAACCCTTGGTGAATTTGAGTGACATGAAATAAAAAAAATTCTCCTATTTTATGTCTAGTTGTCTCCTTGGATGTTTCCTCGTGATTTTGGGGTTTCTAAGCCTTGTTTGTTGAGAGAATTAATACTTTTAATAGGTTTTTTCCTTATGTTATTTCCTCTAAGAACCTGTAAGTCATCCCTAGTCTCGACTTGAATGGCTAGTGGGTGGAAATCCCCGCTTCTATAGAGTGGTACTTGAGGAAAGACCTCACAGAGTGAGACCATATCTAGAATTGATTCATTCTCTTTGTGAGCATGGTAATAAGGCAATGTTTTCTCTAGCTTATGGGATGAAGCAGTATCATATGACATATGTCATAATTGTCATACATGCATTTACAACACCTTACATATGTCAAAACACTTCAAATTAGAATATTCTAAAGGGGATGCCTAGCTATTTTGTCCTTTTCCTAAAGTCCAAATCGTAATTGTAATCGTATCTTTACATGAGCTCTTTTACCATTGTTGGTAAACTAGTTTCATCCCTTATGGGTAAATTAAAAATAAAAATTGGAGAATAAATAATACAAGGATTACAAGGTTGATGACACCTTAATCCTAACAAGTAGAGTGAGTAATGTCGCTTCATGTTCTACCTTCCTTCTTCTCATATCATATAAGTGCACTCACTCGGCTTTACTTTTTTCTAGTATATTCCATTTACTCATTCTTTTGTATTGTATTTTGTTTTCTTATTTAATGAGAAATAGTATTATTCAGCGTATCAATGATCTTGAATACTGTTGTGGCTATTACCATGATATTGAATCTTGGTTATTTTGTTTTGCTTCTTATAGAACCCAAATACTATACTATATTATTATTCATATTGACAACTATGACATATTGGTATCCATATTAAAAAATATAAGATCGAGAATCTAATACTTAATATATTACCTTCTTATCTTAACTAACTAAACCAATTATACAACATTTTAAAAATTATTCTTGATATTTCTATCTATTTATATTAAAAAATAAAACACTTTAAAAAAGCTACCAACTAAATAAAATAATTATTAATAAGTCTAAGGGGAACATAATTGTCTTGTCATTTGTCATCTTTCACTTATGTCAAATTTTTATTATTAGAGCCAAAATAATCATTATCATGATATGCTCGCATGTGATGATTTTTAGGTGAGAAGCTAAAGTTTATGGCATCATGATAATTGTTTATAAATGTTTTAGAACTCACTATCGTAGTCTCCTATAATTTCTTGCTTTAAAAATTGCCTCGGGAGTTGCTTATAGAGAGAGAGAGTTGTAAGGGTGTGTTTGTCTAACCTTGACTTTTATGCCAATGATTGTGAATGTTAAGTTTGGCTTTAGTGCAAAATTTGAATTTTTATCTAGTAGAATTTATTTTCAATTGTGTTTTTACGAAGTCAAAGAAAGATTGATAATAATAATAACAAGTGTCACGTAGTGGCCTGCACTTGCCGTAAATAGTTATAATTATATATGTAAATTTAATTTTAATTTTATTATAGATATTATATATTTTTTAATTAATAGTTATTTAATAAAAGTAAAATTATTATAGATTAAAAATTAAATAATAAACTTTTTATAAAATTTGATAAATAAAACTTAATAAATTATGTTTGCATGTATTATAATTTCATTTGTATAGTTGTAATTGTAAAAATTTAAAATATAGTTATAAATTATAAATGTAAAGTAGAATTTAAATAATAATATATAAAGAGATAATGAAATATTAAAATTATATAATATAGATATAGTACTTTTATATTATATATTATAGAATAATATA
>MU227092.1:418571-432796 GCA_018584345.1 Thuja plicata | reverse complement strand
TCATTAGTTTACATCATTTTTAAATTCTAAACACAAATGCCACTTTTATGTCATTAAAGTTTAACAATTTTGCATGTCATGGTCCTCTTCCTTTGTAAAAGTGTGACACAGGTTTGTACTTTTACCCCTCTAAGGTATACTCCTTCTTTATTGCATCCTTCGGATTTTCAACCAACTTCTCTACTTCAACTCCTAACAAATTAGTGTTTGTGATCACTGGGGTTCTACACTCCAGATTTGCAGTATTTCCAAAAAAATGCATGCTAGACCTCATTTTGCTTTCCCAAACAAACACAGAATTGCAACCCTTCAAAAACACACTACCACACAGAAAATAGGAAGAAAGAGGGGGATTTTTAGCATTTACCTATATTCTGCAGACTCAGGCAAACAAAAATCTCTGTCCTTCGCAGCCGAGACTCCTCAACCTAGCTCTGAAAAGGAAAAAGTTGAAGGACAATATTTAAAGAATGCTCACCCAGCTAAAATATAACTGAAGAGACATAAATTAAATGTGGCATATAGGCTTGCGTAGAGTGAATCTAAAGATGTGACATCTGGCAAGCTTCATTTAATCAAATCACTTAAGTGATGATTACTTTCCATTTAATATCACTACTTTACTCGTGCTGAAAAATTGCCCGCCTTAACTCATTTTTCCAACTCAGAATTACCCCATGTCTACCATCAAATAAAATTTGATCATACCATTATTCCAATAAATACTGCTCTGACGTGTCATGTCACCTGTCACCTCGGCTGTCACATTAATCTTTAAGCCTGCTGAATCTACCTTTGAACTACTTCAAACTGAGGTTCGAAGAGGTTCAAAGTGGTTCGTTGCTGCATCATGACATGGCATGGGTCCCACCTGCAATCACTGATGTCATCCCAAAATCTTTGTTTGAACTACTTTGAACTAATTCGAACTGAGGTTCAAAAAGGTTCAAAGTGGTTCATGAGGAAGAAATAACTTTTACACTTGGCCGAGAAGAGTCAAATTCTACGAGATGGGTTCATGAAGTATTAAAGTGATTGACTCAGAAGTAAAACCGATATTGGAAAACTCTTTTATCATGAACTTTTTTGATACGGAGGAAACTGGGCAAGAATTAAAAATATAATAGGGTCAAGGACACTTTTACCATGGCGACTCAAAATAGACCCTAACGCTGGCTCTGACTGGGGGATTGCACGTTGCCAAAAATGCAGAGAACTCTAGATTGTTGGTTTTGCAAAAACAACAAGGGGAAGAAATGAAACACGCAACTACACCTAAGGAAAGTGAGAAAACTAACTATTATGTACAGGGAGGGACTCAAAACAAAAATTACAGCTTGAACAATTTGAGGTACTGCCCATTTTAAGTGAAAGGGAGATTAATACCATCCGGGTAGGATAGACGAAAAGCATTAGAACCAATTTCTTCTGATATGATAAACATGCCTTTCCACAAGAACTCAAATTTTCCATGAGATCCCTTAGGCACCCTTCTCTTATCCCACAATAGCACTTCATCCCCTTTCATAAAATTTCGTGCATGGGATTTCATATCAAAGATTCACTTGACTTTCAGCTGGTGCCCTGTGATGTGATCTACCAAGTCATTTCTTTCTTCCTCCAACTTATTCAGGTACATGATGCATTTTTCCAGAGAGCTTTGAAAACATTGATCTTTGATCACTGATTGCAGCTTGGCTGTTGATAATTCTAGAGGTAAGGATACGTGAACTCCAATCCCATATATGAGCTCAAAAGGAGACATGCCAATAGCTCTTTTGGGAGTAGTCCTATCAACCCATAAGGCTTCATGAAACTTATTATGCCAATCACGAGGATTATTATCCATCAATTTCTTCATTATAGCTATGAGGTTCTTATTACTGGATTATGCCTGGTCGATCCCTTATGGAAAGTAGTCAGATGAATGAGCTAAAGATATCCCATGTTCATGAAAAAAGGCCAAAATCTCTTTTGAAGAAAAATGCGTAGCATTATTTGCTACCACCTTGACTGGTATCCCAAACCAAATAAAAATATGGGTCATCAAGAAATCACAGACAACTTGTGAATTTTCATTTTTAGTTGGAACTACTTCTACCCACTTGGTGAAGTAGTCAGTGGTGGTTAGAATAAATATGTGTCCTGCACTGGACGAAGGATTCAAAGGCCCAACAAAATCTATCCCCCATTGGCTGAAGGGTTCATCAACTGCCACTGGATTGAGAGGTAACACTACAAGTTGTGGACGCCCAGTAAACAACTGACATTTCTCACAGTTCTTAACATAATGATAAGCATCTTTGAACATGACTGGCCAGTAGAAATGGTTTCAGAGAATTTTGAATGTCATGATGGTAGAGGAGTAATGCCCACCATAGGCTTCATCGTGGAAAGCTCTCAGTAATTGTTTCTGTTGGACAACGTCGACACACCTAAGAAAGATTCCATCAATACCCCTTTTGTACAACACATCTTGAGAGATTACATACTTGGAAGCTTTTAATTTTAGATTACGCCTTTCTCGGGGATTCAATTCTCTAGGGCATTCTCCATAGGCGAGGAATTACGTCACGTCTAAAAACCAGGGATCAATCAAACTTACTAATAACACTATGGGGACTTCATTTACTTCCTCTTTCACCATTTCACCATTTTTTGCTGTCAATTTGCACAAACCTTGTCCTCTCACCAAATTGGTTGGCTTAATAGTTAAATCATATTCCTTGATTTTAGCTATCCACATTGCTTTTTTATTCATCCCTATCTCCTTTTGGGTCAAGACACTTTTTATTGTTGTTTCTGGGACATATACTATAGCATGAGAGTTTAAGATATAATACCTGAATTGTTTTACCATTTTTACTACAGAAAAGGCATGCTTCTCAATTTGAGAATACTTAAGTTCACGTTTCTTCATGGGTGTGCTCATGAAAGCAATGGGCGCCTCTTGCCCTTTCTCATCTTTTTATGTCAAAATGCCAGACAAAGTATGCTCTGACGCATAACAATAAATAATGAAATCATTTTTTAAATATGGACTTGTCAAGATAGGAGCTTGGGATATTACTATGTTGATGTCATTAAAAGCTCTCCGCCCTTATTCTTTCCATTTGAAAGGAAATTTCTCACTCAACATGTCTACCATATGCTTGGTAGTTTCTGAAAACTCTGGAACAAAGGCCCTTAAAAAGTTCACTTGGCCGAAGAAAGACTTCAGATCACTTTTGTTAGAAGGCAAGTTGAGTTGTTGAATCGCTTTGACCCTATCAGGATCAATTTTTATGCGTTCCTTTGAAACAATATGTCCTAAAAATTTACCCTCCTCAACAAAGAAGACTGAATTTTTTGAATTTAGGGATATACCATGACTTCTGCATCTTTGCAACACTGTTTTGATATCTCTCAAGTGGTGGCTCCTCCTCTTTGAATAGATGGTCAAGTCATCTAGATAAATTACAATGATCTTATTGCGAAGATCCCCAAATGAGGAATTCATTGCCCTTTAAAAAGTGGCACTAACATTAATCAATCCAAACAACATTCGGTTATATGTGAAAGCACCCCAGGGAGTTATAAAAGTTGTTTTGTGTTGATCCTCCTTTGCCACACTGATTTGATTGCATCCAGAATAACCATCTAGCATGGACATCACTTCTGATCCTAATACTTCCTGAAGCACATGTTCCATGACTGGCAGTGCATAGTTATCCTTGAGACTGGCTTGATTCAGATTCAAAAAATCTACACAAATTTGGATTTCACGGTTCTTTTTCCTCACAGGAACTATATTGGCAATCCAGGTGGAATGGTGGATCAGGTAGATAATCCTGGCTTGCAACATCTTCTCTACTTCTTTTAGTATGACCTCTGATACTTTCATATGGTAATTCCTTAGTTTTTGGCGAAAAGGTGTGGCCTCTGGCTTCAAGGAGATATGATGTCTAAACTGACCACCTCTGAAATTCTTAAGGTCTTCGTACCCCCAAGCAAAAACATCTTTATACTCTGTTAGTAGCTTCTTGAGGCCTTCTTTCTCCTATTGAGAACATGTTTTGCCTATCAACACCCATTTAGGGTCATCTTCATCGCCTATATTGATCTTATCATATTCCTTGGAATTATGTGCATGGACTATCTTTTCCTTGATTGTACTGTCATCTCTCCTTTGAAACAGATGTTCTAAAGAGACCAACCCTTTTGGAATTTTATTTCCTTTTAGCTGAATGATTCCATCATCCCCTGAAGAATCTTCATAAGTCTCCTTGCACTCGTTTCCAGAACCTTCGAAATAAACATTATCAAAATTGTTAATACACCCTATGAAATCACTAAGCTGAGAATTGTTATCAAACACTTGCCAATGTTCTATGTTATCTGACTCTTTCGGCCTGTATATCATTTCTATCCGGTAACTCTGTGTTTTGAAATCTGGATGTGGTAAAAGTAGTGAAGCCGAAACTGCTAAGGAATATTCTCTAGTGTTCAAGCTCCTGGGTATGAACTTGATAGAAAAAGCATCAAAGGACTCAAGTTCATCCCACACTAGATTTCTATAGTACTTTAATTTTCCATTCTTGACTGAAAATTGACCTCTTACCTATTTCACAATCAGGTTAGCATCACCTTTGGCAATCAACTTATTAACTCCTCTGAGCATTGCTTCTTCCTGCCCCAATAACAATGCTCCATATTCGACAGTATTATTGGTATTCCTAAAATCCAGTTTAAAAGATAAAGGAATGCACTCTCCACTAGGAGGAAAAAACACCACTCCTGCTCCTGATCCTGAGTTTGAGCAGCTACCATCAAATTCTATTCTCCATAGGGCTTCATCCTCTGAATCTTCAGCAATAGGTTCACATTCATTATCAGACAAAACCACATAATTACTGAAGTGACATTCTTTAAAAAGGATCTGAGCTTTGGGATTGTCTGAGGGAACTACCGTATATTTGTTTTTGGGTTTTGGTTCAAGATTTATTTTCTTCTTACCTACTGGGATAATTGCTTCAAACCAATCCATTTTGATATCACCCCCCGTATCTTTACAAAAGGTTCTACTAAGTAACATATCATAGCTAGC
Source organism: Thuja plicata (assembly GCA_018584345.1). NCBI lineage: Eukaryota > Viridiplantae > Streptophyta > Pinopsida > Cupressales > Cupressaceae > Thuja > Thuja plicata. The sequence continues at coordinate 427,710 of MU227092.1, read as the reverse complement.
TGGGATATCCACTACTAGGATTGTCAATTTCAGATGCTTATCTAGGCATGCAGCAAGAACAGCTTGCGCATCTTTGACCTGACCCATTAAAGGTACTTGCTTCCCATCCATGGAAGAACAATGACCGAATGTCTTGGTTAAGGTAAGATTGAGGGCTTTAGCAACTAGGGCAGGCATTATATTATCAGAAGCACCAGAGTCAATAATACAATTGCTAAGTTTCTGCCCATTTAACATAAAAGAGATGTAAAAAAGGATTTGTTTTCTTCTCCTCTATTTCATTTTCTATAGAAATGACATAAGGGAGGTCATCAGGTATCTATGGGGTATCTTCTGATACGAAGATGAGAGGTTCTTCAATTGTGGTCGTTTCTCCTATCAGGGGTTTATTTGGTTGGACATTCAAATTTGATTCCCATTTTACATACTAAACTAATTTGTCTAACTCTTTTGGGTTCATCCTCAAATATTTGGTTGGATAAAGGTATTTTTGCAAAAATCGACAAAATCAAAAGTAGGAGGGATAGAAGATGTGTTACCTTTTTGTAAGATTTTAATTCTTTAATTCTTTGGACTTGATGAGACATCACCACTCCCTGTTTCCTTACCCTTTAGGTAAGTATCAGATGTACCAGTGCTAGGGGAGAACTTCTGGTTCCTTTGATTTCTTGTAAGGAATGCGCATGAAGGATCTTTCAGATTTGGCAATATGTTTTTGCCTCTTTCAGAGTTGGACTCATATTCCAGATAAAAAGAGCCTGGATGTCCGATATCAGAAGGAGCCTTTTCTTCTTGATATTCTTCTATCCCAATGGTGTCCTTACTTGCATTTATCTAAAGACATCTTAGCCAGTCTGGACATGTTTCACCATCATGATCTGTTGTCAAATGGAAAGAACACATGGTTTCTTTAGGTGCTGGTTCAATCTGTAACCTAGGTTGTGAACCCGTCAAAAGAGGAGTCTTTCTATGGGATTGGTTAAATTGCTTACGACCAACATCTTGGTAGGGAGATTGATACAGAGAACTAGCCCTATTCTACTGCCTCTTAAGCATTTCCATGTCATTCATCAACCTCTGCACCAAAGGATCTGTTGGAGTAGATGAAGAGGCACCTGAGGATTGAATTTCCCTTTTCCACTTTCCTGCTATGATAAATGTATCTTCGAACTGAATAGCTTGTCTTTGCGCAACGTTCAAATTAGTTTCCCCATCTTTCAACAGGTGAAAGCTTATGTCGGGTGGTACCGCATTGAGAAAGAATATTTTATTTTTTTCATCGCTGGGTGTGGCATTCACATGGATTCTTTGCAAAATCCTATTGTACTTGGCCACAAATTCCTGCATAGGTTCATGTATCTATTTTTTTAGTTGGCTTAACTGAAGCAATAGTGAAATTTCATTATCAGGAGTTTTGAATCTTGCCTCAAAAACATCTTTCATATCATCCCAACTGGTAATTGATCCATGAGGCAAGTGATTGAACCAATTAGCTGCGACATTGGTTAATGTCCTTACGAAAAGCCTAACTGCAACCTCGTGAGTAGGGACGCTGAGAATACCACATGCTGTGTGAAAAGCACTTAGGTGATCTTTTGTTGTCATCGTACCATCTCCATTGAACTTGGGTAAGACTTGATTAGCCCCTTTTGGAAGAGCAACAAGAGCACCAACCCCTAGGTTTAAAGGGCCTATGTTTTGACCCCACGACTGATTAGTGGCCATGAGTGGGTATTGAAAGTTTAAAGGCAGAGTGTTGAAAACTGAAGGTATTATAGTACTTGAAGGGACAACAACTTGAAAAATTGGTGATACAGTGGGGCCAACAGAGGGTGAAGAGAGTCTACTGCAAGTCTGGGTTTTCCTTTTCTTGGGAGTGTTAAAATCAGGGAAAAAACTCAATTTTTTCAAAGCTTTGAAATCTTCATCAATTAGCCCTTTACTGCGGTCACCTCTTGTATATCTTTCTTATCTAGCTTGCTTGTGTAAAGTAACTTTTAGTTTCTTTTAAGGGCCTTGAGCTGCTCTATCCCCAACAACAACTTCTTTATCAATATGGAGTCCCCTCAGCCACCCTCTGATCTCCTCCTCTTCTTCTATAACCAAGAGGACATGTTGGTATTGCTAGTCATTTTCCCTTAACTTCAGAGCCAAAGTATTGAGATCAGCTATGATGTCTTCTTGAGTATCCAATAAATGTAAATCTCATTGCAGAACCAGAGGAATTTCTTCTTGACCCGAGATTACAATAGTAGGCAATACCATGATTCATTCATTCATAGAAATTGCAATTGTTACTAGTCTTCTTAATAACAACGTCCCCAATAGAGTTGCCAAAAATCTGTTGATGAACAGATTTGTCTCCACTTTAATCACAATCTATGTTGACCCTATGCCTCTTTGAAGATAAAAAATTCTACAACAGTTGGGTAAGCATGAGATAATTGCTTCCCTCTGAATTATATGAGGTACAACTCCCTCTCAGAAATATTCAATAAATTTCCAACTTAACAAATAACCAAAGTAATTTTAACCTGAAAACACATAAGGATCTCTCAAATACTCCTAGGTATTAAGGTATTTTTCAGATATTTCAAACATGGAAAGAAAACTAAAATTAAAGAACAAACAAATTCTTTGACTATCTTGAGATAAACTTAAAATGAGGAAGAAGCAGAGAATTATCAAGAAAGATGGACAACCACCATGCATTTACGTATAACATAGAGCAGGAAGTATATTAACTCACAAAGTAATTAACATATCACAAGTTCAAATTCACAGATTCAAACCAATATTTGTATTAAAGGATTATGATTACACAAAACAAAGTCTGAGATCAATGCAGATTTCTGTATCTTTCTATTAAATTCCTTTCAAAATAGAAAAAAAAAATACTAACACGGCTTAAGCAACGATAAAAAACTAAGTCTCAAAACCAAAAAAATCTAACTCCTGCAAATTTTTATGCACTAGCATATATAGCTTAGCGATCTCGGGGGCCTCCCTGAAAACTCAGCCACCTGGGTTAACCAAAAAGAAACGGTTACAAACCAGTAACTTAAAAGAGAAATAGTTTTAGAGACAACTATCCCATAACTAAAAATAACTTAAAACATAAAATCCTTGCATGATTTTAGCTACTTGTCCTTGGACGTGGCTTCCTGAACCAGCTTCCCATTCTGAAATGTGCTCACCAGAATATGAATCAGATGAGAGTGTAAGTTCTTCAAACCAGTCAGCTTTGCATGACATGCATTATTTTCCCACCTGAAATCCTGAATCTTCTCCAACTGCCTGGATAACTATCCTTTGTTTAGGAACAACATGGACTCTACGTTAGCTATCCTAGTGAAATCTTTAGCCGTTATTTCTTCTTTTTCCTTGATACTATTCATAGTATCTTCAAAGCTCTTAATCATGGCTTTTGTTTTTGTGATTCCTTCTTCTAACTGGAGAATACCTGATGGGTTTACCACTTTTATGTCTTTTAATGCATTGGTGTGCATTCCCTTGATCTCCTTTTCCATGGCATGCATGTTGGAGACCACAACTCTGAATAGACTACCTTTCCAGCTCAGATTCCTTTTTAATATAAACAACATGCAAGCATCTACCATTTTCATTGGATTTTCTGTCAATAATTTCCCCACTCCATATTCCTCTATCTTAGTAACCTAAGATATGATAGTTGCACAATTCTCTTCATCTGATTCCCATTATGGAATTAGGGTATGAATTTCCCCATTCAACGCCTCCCCTTCCGCATAGGTGGTGAAGAATTCCTGAATGAACTTTCTTCCTTCCATAACAATACCACCAACCCAGTTCTTCATTGCTTCCATGAGGGCTCTACCCTATTGCATCTACTTCAATAACTATTTACTATCTGTTGAACTAGGATCAAAGTCCTATGGGGATTGGGCAAAGGGTAATGCTCCAACCTCACTAAGTGAACTAAGAAATTTGGCCATTGTAATCATGAGATGCTTGAGTTCACATTTTTCCTTACCATCCTTTTGTGATTGACCCAACATGTGGTCTACATAAAATTTAAACAAATGGTCTCTGGTATCTTTGTTTAACACACTGAAATCCATCTTTGTAACCTCAAAATCTTCTACCATGGGTTCATGGACTTCTTCCTTTTGCTTGAAGGTTGCGATCTTGGCGGCCACTTTTCCTGTAGCAGGATCGGTAGTCAGCCTTGCATGGATATTAACCCTTTTTTCCTTTGGGGCACGAGTAGCATACTTGGTAACTATTTCTTTGATTGGTAAGGAGACAGGTTTAAAGGTGCGCTTCCTATTTACCGAATCTGTCAGCCAAGGGGTAATTGAACTAGACACCAACCTATTATCTACTATCTTGGCAGGTGTTACATCCTACTGTTGAACTTCAGGCTTGTCTGTAAACATCTCCTGATCTTTCTTGTTATGCTCTGGTGAGAAAGAGATGTCCTCATTATTGATATCAATGTCAATATAATTGAAATCTGTGGATGCCATTTGTGTTCGAACTTCAGACCTGGTTCTTGACCTTGTTCAGGGTGTGGTAGGATGTGTACAGGAAGTCTCCTTCCTTTTAGATGGAAGAATATTAGCTGCATGAGTGATCAAGAGGGAAGTGTTAGAGGGAACGAGCAACACTTCAACTGAGACGAGACTTGCATTAGATTTCTTAGGAGATGTAATCTTTGCTCTAGTTTGTTTCCTCTTTTTTAACCAGTCATTAGTGTAGGCTAAAATGAACCTAGCCCTTAATTTGATATCCTCTTCCTCTTCTCCTTTCCAGTTTACTATCGAAAAAACCTCTGTGTTTGGACCATCGAAGCTAGGTTCAATGACTTTAGAATGATCTTCTTTCACACCAGCTATGTTAAACTTCAGCTGCAGGGTTTTGATTTGGGGAATCAATAACCTAGAGTGATCCCTCTTTTTAATTGCTTCTTCATCTCTGATATCTTCCCACAAATCTTCAATATGGGGTTTCAACTTAGACTGGACACTCAAATCAAAAGCATGCCTTGCAAATCCTTTGTTGTCAAACCCTCTCCTCGGCTCATAGAAATGCATGTAAAAACCCACCAAATTACTGCCTATCATGGAGGCGTCAAGCATACTCTTGCATATCATAGTCCCAAGACTAATGGGGAACATAGAATCCCATTTCTCCTCTGGAAGATTATTTTTAATTACCATGAACATATGTCAGCAAAACTCTGCTAAGATGAAACAATCAAAGCAGAACCTTGGAAATTTAAGAGGTTCTCGTCAAAACCCCCAACTCTCACATAGGTGAACCATGTAAATTGAATATAAAAGCTGCCAAAATGTTGAACTAGCTTCTGGAGAAATCCTCTGACTTGGGGTTCCGACTAGCTCACAACACAATTTTCTGAGGAAAACATCATGAACTCTTCTGTAGTCTTCAAGGACTCTGTCTTTCCTTAGTAAAGGGAAATATTAAAAAATGTTTATGTCTTCACTCCATGACTCATGGGGAATACCAACAAGGTCTTGAGTGCATGCAAGGAAATATATTAAGTAAGAGGACATATAAAATTCTTCCCTTATCACCTGTGCCTATTTGAGCTGATCTCTTAGTGAACTTGCAATTATTTCAGCCCAACCTAGATTTTTCTTACCTTCTAAAACAATCTCAATAAAGTGGTACATCTAGTATTCAAAAAGGAGCACCTACTCTGAACCTTTTACTCTATGTAATAAGACCATTATATCATGAATGTGAGGTTTCATATGGTCTTTGGTAAAAAACTTGGGCAATCTGGAACCACCTTTGTAGTTCGACACAGTCCACTTGCGGGCGATGTTACTGAGGTTCTTGTCATTTCTCTCTCAAAATTGAGCGAGCGACTGGGTTGGGGTAAAACTGACAAAAGCCTCATCTGGGATCTTAAAAACTGACATTATTGTTTCTCTGTTTATAGTCAAAATACTTTTACCCTCCTTATTCAGCACACTCTTGGACTTAACATCATAATGGTTTATGCATTGTAGAACTAACTCTGGATTAACTATAGATGGGGTAAAAGCGACGACTTGAAACAAACCACTAGACATGAGCTCTAAGGTATACTCCTTCTCTACTACATCCTTATGATTTTCAACCAACTTGTCTACTTCAACTCCTAACAAACTAGTGTATGTGATCACTGGGGCTCTACACTCTAGATTTACAGTATTTCCAAAAAAATGCATGCTAGACCTCATTTTGCTTTCCCAAAGAAACAAAGAAGTGCAACCCTTTGAAAACACAATACCATGCATAAAATAGGAAGCAAGAGGGGGATTTTCAGCGTTTACCTATATTCTGCAGACTCCGGAAAATAAAAACCTCTGTCCTTCGCAGCCGAGAATCCTCAACCTAGCTCTAGAAAGGAAAAAGTTGAAGGACAATATTTAAAGAATGCTCACACAACTGAAATATAACTGAAGAGATGAACATTAAATGTTCCATGTAGGCTCGTGTGGAGTGAATATGATGATGTGACATTTGGCGAGCTTCATTTAATCAAATCACTTAAGTGATGATTACTTTCCATTTAATACCACTACTTTACTCGTGTTGAATAATCGCCTGCCTTAACTCATTTTGCCAAGTCAAAATTACCCCATGTCTACCATCAAATCAAAATTGATCGTACCATTATTCCAATTAATACTGCTCTGATGTGTCATGTCACCTGTCACCTCGGCTGTCACATCAATATTTAAGCTTGCTGAATCTACCTTTGAACTACTTTGAACTACTTCGAACCAAGGTTCGAAGAGGTTCAAAGTGGTTCATTGCTGCATCATGAAATGGCACGAGTCCCACCTACGATCACCGATATTAGCCCAAAATCTTTGTTTGAACTGCTTTGAACTACTTCGAATCGAGGTTCAAAGAGGTTCAAAGTGGTTCATGAGGAAGAAATAACTTCTACACTTGGGCGAGAAGAGCTGACTTCTACAAGATGGGTTCATGAAGTATTAAAGCGATTGACTCAGAAGTAAAACTGACATTGGAAAACTCTTTTATCATGAACTTTTGTTATAAGGAGGAAATCAGGCAAGGATTAAAAATATAATAGGGTCAAGGACACTTTTACCATGGCGACTCAAAATAGACCCTCACAAGAGATATGATGAAGTAATTGAGGAGACACAAAAAGCTGTAGAAAAGGTCGTGATGGGAACTAAAACTGAGAACATCTCGCCACCTAAGGCTTCTAAGCCCAAAACTATTGAGAAAGGTGAATCAGCAAGGAGAGCTGAAATAAACCTTGATAAATCATTAAGAGAAGATGCTAGTCAGTATGTTAGCACTGAGAAGATGCTAGTCAGTATGTGAGCACTGTGAAGCAACTAGATTTCTATGTTTCTGGTGTGCTTGTGTCACTGGACACTTCACAAGATGTGAATGACCCTTTTGTGCAGGATACAAACATTGAAGGAAACAGTGACAAGGATATGACAGATAAAGAAAATAGAAAGAAAACATTGATGAAATAGTGGAAGATAGAGTGAATAAGGTTGAAGTAAAAAAGGAAAGTTTTACATCTAATTCTTCACCTTTATTGTTGGAAAGTGGAGACAAGGCTTTGAGCACTGACATTGAGAACATGGATGTGGATGAGTTGATGAATTTATCCTACATCGCATTTTCTAAAGCTAAAGAAAGATCTGAGCAGAAAGGAGAGAAGAAGACTAAGGTAATGACAAGAGTAGTTGGCACTCTTAACAAACTACTTCTAGCACCTATTGTTTTTCAATGAAAAGATGATGTAGATAACTTGAACAAGGCACTATATGACTTTGACATACACTATGAGTCATTAGAGAAGATCGTTGAAGAGAAGACTAAGAAGAAATATCTCATGAAGAAATTGGAAGAAGTGTGCAAGTCTATTTCATGGGACTTGGGCATACCAAACAAGACTACATCTGAGGCTAAAAGTTGTGTCGCACATGGAAGGAAGTTATATAGTTACTGTATAAACCCTATCAAACATATCAAGAACATTGAGGACATAGTAGCGAAGGATAGAACTACTCTAGATAATATGATGGACAGTTGTGATACCTCCTCACAATTTGTATTGGATCTATAGACAAAGAGGTGTCCAAGATTTTGGACAAACTGAGTGTACTTGATACAGAAAGAGGGAGAGTTATGGCAAGGTTTGATATGTTGAAGAGTCTAATCACTCTCAAGCTATAAATTATTGAGGTCCATATCATTGACATGGAGAAGAGAGCACGACCCTAAAAACACATATGCCTACTAAGCTAAAGGAAGTAGAGACTTCTTCATTTGCATTGAATGAGCTAATTCATGTAAGTCAGATACTGATGAAGACCTTGATAGAGGAAATGAAGATCTTGGAAAACTCTTTCTGAGATGTACTAAAGATGGTCTAAATTTTCTGGTAAGCAGTGGTACAATTTTGGTGTATTCTACATTTTTGTTTACCTTTGCCATTGATGTCAAAGGGGGAGAATAGAAGAGATGAAAAATGTATAGAAATTGTATAGGATAAAAGATATACAGAGACATCTTTTTGGTATTGACACTTAGTCATTTTTCACTAAGTGTTGCTATCAATGCCAAAGGGAGGGGTTATTGGAAAGTGATGCATTTTTGGAGTGTTATGGGACACCTGAAGGTTGTCATTTATGGCAACATATCTAGTATGATGATAGCTTGGAGTTGTTTACAATTTTGGAGATGCAGATTGCAAAGTGACTAAGTTCAGTGAACAGAAATACAGAGTACAACAATCCAATTTTGGATAGCGAAGTTAGTATATGGCATATGAAGACTTGCGAGCTTAGTCATGGATATTTTGGGGTATGTATGACCTTTTGTTAAGGTTGCTTGAGTTTTTGTGTTGATCGCAGTGAGTTACAGTGTATTGAAGACATGCGAAGATAGAGTAACAGAGAAACATGACAAATGAATAGTCACAATGATTAAGGGAGTATGACATGGAATCCAAATGTGCTAAGTTGGATTGGGATTGTGGAGAACCTATGCTTTGGTAGTATAAGGTCACCGACTTTGTGTTTAATCTTTGCATTAGTATTAACTCTATTTTGTAATGTGTTTGAGAGCCGAATGGATGATGTAATAT
>MU227092.1:403430-418432 GCA_018584345.1 Thuja plicata | reverse complement strand
AATTGGAACTATTTAAGCATAAGATGACGCTTGTATTGCTCATTTCTGGGATTGATTATAACAGAACTATTTCTGATTGTAAGAGCAGTGTGCTCAGTATACCTTTAACAGGGTTTTGTATTCCCCTAACAGGGAAATGTGCTAATATAATATTCAGCTCCTAACAGGGACACTATACTTTTAGTACATATTTGTGGGTACCATCCCCAACTGGGTTTTCCCTTGACCAGGGTTTCCTCGACAACAATTCATGGTGTTATGAGTTATGTGTTGTGTGCTTATGTTCTTTTCATTTAAGTAATTATATGGTTTAGTTGGAAATTATAAAGTTCATGTTTAAAGTGCTGTAATACTGATTCACCCCCCTCTTAGTATCACTTAATCCTAACAAGATCTTGAAAAAGAATATCTATTCTCTTGGATAGCCACTTGTAGGCATGCAATTCTCAAGTTCATTTGAAAATATTATTACACTACAATTTTCTCTAGTGCCTTCTACCCCCCTCAAATTGTGATCTAAATTGTCTTCTCTAACTCAATTCTTCATATTTCTAACATTTCCCATGCTCTTTAAGACTAATTAGGGGCTAACACCTATTTGGTCAATATTGCTCACAACCTCCTCTTATAGACTTTGAAAATCGAGGGGGTTTAAACCACTTACAGGAATATCTAGAAGTTTTCTTCATGTTTACAATCCATCATGAGTTTTTGTCTTATCGAACTAATTATATTTTCTCTAGGTGTACTATTCATTCTATGTATGTAAAACAAACCATCTTTTCTTAATCATAGAGATCTAGGGATTTTGAATATTGACTACTAGATGATTTAGTGGGGCACTAGTATTCAGATGTTTATAGCCATTGCTTCCATTTCTATAGTGTTATATATGTTTGGCACCTTGAATTTTTTCTTGGGATGCTCTATTTCGCTACCAATAAGGATGTATATATATATCTTTCTCTTGGTCCATGAGCTGTTATGTAAATAAATGATAAAAAAATAAAAGACAAATCTACATTTGGTGACCTGAGGTTTCTCATGTTAGTCTCTTCTTCAATGATTCGTTTATTTATTATGACTAGATCAACAACTAAGGCTACTTATATCTAATTGTTAATTTTGTGCATCAATTATTTGTTTTAGATTGTTATATAGTTAACACCAAAGATGTTTATGGTAGTTTGATTGCACTTTCTCTTCTAAGATTTCTCATATGTAGCTATTACTATTCTATTTTATTATTATTTTTGTTTTAATACGATAAAAAATTACATCGATTTTAAAAAAATTAAGCACATCAATAAAAAGAGAATTGACTTATAATATTTAAGAACTTAGCCACTAAGTAATTAATGATTATATTTGAGCATATGTAGAACTTGTACTCTCATATTTGATGAAGATGTAAAAGGTGATATAATATTTTTTGATTTTTATGTTGTATTTGCTAGGCTACATACCATTGCAATGAGTTTTTTTAAGGATTGATTAAAAAAATTTATTTCAACCAATTGCAATTAACTATTTTTATTTTTCAATTTCTTTTTAGATTTTTCTAAAGTATACATGATAAATTTTTAAGTAAAAAAATCATGAAAATTATTTTTGTGGAAACTGATTGGCTAATTGGTTTAGGGTCTTATTCCACGGATTTTAAGTAAACACTATGTCCATTATAATTTTCAAGGCAGATTTTTAGGATGCACTACCAAAAATTTATGAAAACTTCCACAATAATAAACTTACTTTCACCATATTTAAATAAGTTGACATTATTAGTATTTGTTAACTAGTTATTAAAACAAACTATGTCAAAATATTTTTTATTTTTTTATTTTCTAATTTTTTTTCAAAAGTATACATGTGAAAATTTTAAGTTACACAATTTTATTAGAATTAAAAATCATGTATCATTTTAATTTTAATTTTAGCTATGTATCTTGGACTAGATGAAATATAATTATAATTGTTATATTATAATTAATAATATATATTATTACCCCATAAATGTACATTATACAATTTTTATATTAAATAATCATCCTTACTAAATTTGCTAAAATTATTTTATAGTTTAGAACTTATTATTATTAGATTATTATCTTCTAATAAAATCTATTATACTTAATTAAATTATATTTAATATTATTACTATAATTAATTATTAGACAAATACTTCTCCACTTAGTGACACTTGTTTATCTTATTATTATGATATAATACTATTTATTGTACGTTTATGGGTAGTTTCAATCACACTTATTTCTTTTTCTATCAATACATAGATAATAAGAATCTAAGTTTGATGTTTCTTGAAGAAACATTTCTTCAAATCAAACTTTTTTCTCCTCTATAAATATGATAGATATTTTTTGATGTGTTTCTTCCAATAATATAAGAAAACCCTATTCTTTCTAAACAAAAAAATCATTGAATCTTATAAATATAATTAAAATTTTATTTTATTTATAAAGTTTTTTTTGTTGAAAAGAAATATTATGCTTAAATCTTTCTCCCTCAATAAATATTTTTGTATTTGGTAACGTTTTATTTAATAATTACTATGGAAAAAAGAGAAAAAAATCATCAAATATTTTTGCATAAGAGAAGATTCACAAAAGATAGTTTCTTATTCAAAATTCTTAACAAAAAAACCAACATAGAAAAGAAAGAATTGAAAATAGATTAATTATCTTTGAGTCCCTTAAACCGCTAGATTCCTTCATCTATTCATTCTCTAAAATCACAAGATAAAATTTTAACGTCCACATCTTTTATTTCTCATTGATATCTACTTACAACCAAACAAACTAGTTAATTAAAATATCTTGCATAAGTCAAATCTCCGTGCTCTACTTATGAGCTGGCTTTTTTTTGAATATCATGTATTCTTTTTTATTAATAATCTTAAAAAACTTAGGGCCTGTTTGGTAGCAGGAATTGGACCGGAATTGGCATTATCTAATTCTAGGTAATGCCAAATTCCATGTTTGGATCCTTGGGAAAAAATGGAATTGGAATTCCGAAATTCTCATTTTGCCCCCGAAATGGGAATATCATCTTCCACCTAAATAGGTGGAATTGGAATTTCGAATTCCAATTCCAATTTTTACAAAAGCAAATTTAATATTTCATGGGATCCGTGACTATAAAGATGTATATTATATTGCTATAAGGATGTATATATATACATGTGTGTATATACACACGTGTGTATATATGCATGTGTGTATATATGCATGTGTATATACACACATGTGTATATATGCATGTGTGTATATATACATACATGTATGTGTGTATATACACATATGTGTGTATATATACATACATGTATGTGTGTATATATACACACATGTATGGTGTGTGTATATGTGTGTATATACACACATGTGTATATGTATATATATACACATGTATGGTGTGTGTGTATATACACATGTGTATATGTGTGTATATATACACAAATGTGTGTATGTGTGTATATATACACATGTGTGTATATGTGTATACATGGATAACACTTGTATGTGTATATGTATGGTCTGTATGTGTGTGTATATACACACACACATGTGTATATGGATATATATATATACATAAATGTGTGTGTATGTATATACACACATGTCTGTATGTGTGTGTATATGTGTATACATGGATACACACTTGTATGTGTATATACACACACGTGTGTATACGTACACAAATGTGTGTATACACACACATGTGTGTATGTGTGTATATGTGTATACATGTGTGTATATACACATATACACATGTGTGTATATATATACACGTATATATATATATATATATATATATATACACACACACACACACACATATATATATATACACATGTGTATATACACACATGTATGTATGTATATATACACATGTGTGCATGTGTGTATATATACACACATATATACACACCATATTCAATGAAATTAAAAAATAAAGAATTAAAATTCCTTATGCATCTTCTCATTCATCTTCCGGGTGAATCAAACGGGTCAGACCATATTCTGGATTTCATTTTGAAGATAAGCATCTTCTTGAATATGCAGCATCTTCCTGAATTGGCCATATCTAGGATATGGTATTCCTGCTGCCAAACGGGTCTTTAAGGAAAATTAAAATTTAATTCTTTCATTTAATTTCATTGAAGACTACTTACTTCCAACCAAGCTTTCCGAGTTTAAAAAAAACTTAGAAAGCAAGAAATCTTATAAGATAAGATAAAATTTTAATGTCCACTAGACTAAACATAGCAAGAAAACTTGTGTACAAGTAAAACTAGTTTGAGAAAGAATGCTCTTCCTAACCAAACCGTCAACATATGATGTTAACTCAAATTTGACGACTGGACCCTTTATGCCATTATGTTCCTCGTGAATAGCCAAATCATTAGGTACGAAGCCATTATCCGAAGAACATCAGAGCCCAGCAATCACCGAAACAAGGATTCACCGTCAGGAGATAGTAACAAGGGCCCACAGATAAATCCTTGTGACGAACTTTTATCTCACAGCCGATAAACCAGCGCATATGACCGTGTGGGGAGGTCAGACCTTCGGACAGGGTAAGAATGGAGCGTCTGTATAAGTAAACAGATACTGCCAGTTTGTATGTAGCTATGGCCATGGCGAACTGACAAATTTCAACTACCACCAGCAATTTTCCAAATGGTACTTACTACATTTTACGATTCAAGTAAATCTGAATTTATCAGTCATTTGAACAGTTGTTTGCTCCAGATCTTACAATGTAGCTCAATTTGTCATTCAGTTAATTGGACAAACCGTTTTTTCCACAATATTTAACTGTAACTGAATCTGAAGCAGAATGATTTAAACTATTTTTTATCTCTCCATTTGAGTGTAAGCAAATCTGAAGCATATTGTTGATTTTTCTTTCCATGTATTTGACTTTAACCGAATCTGAAATAATATGACGTTTTCATGTTCCTTTATGGATCTTACGGCGTGTTAAGTTTGATCTGAGTATTGAGTGACTTCTATTTTTTGATTTGCAGAAGGTGCGAGGTTCTGTGGAACATTTGCAATGCAGGTAAGCTTTGCAGTCTTAGATGTAAATGTGCTGTTTTAAATCTCAGTATGCAATTTCTTGTAGTGTAGACGCGGCATTCGTCTTTATAAGCTGCGAATATATTTAGAGAATTTAGATTTGAGCTCGATATCAAGGTTGAAATGGATAATAGTATTCTTATAACGCATCATTTTAAACGTTTTTTGAAATAATGGCACGACAATTACAACAAACGTAGGAATTGAAGGACGGGGATTGATATATCGGACAATTTACTGTACATAGCAGGGTTTACTTTTCAAGTTCTTAAATACAGCCGAATTGCAGTCTATTTAGTGCACACTTGTCTTCAGCGAAATAATTTAGGGCATAAAATTAACAGTAGGTGTCAAACTTGGTGAAATCTACGTTAGGTGTAGAGGCGGTAGCAGGGAGAGTGGGAGAGTGAAATATTTGATTATTTGCCGTAAAATGCTCTTTGTAGGATTCGAGTTTGGCCCTGCTTATTCGTCGAACGGGAAAAGATAAAATGATACCAAATTAAGGTCCATTATTACAAATATTATCCATTATTAGTGATAATTAGTTAATAAGCTATTTAAAGAAACTTGAAAACATGGATAACCAATGATGGTCCAAAATTGCAATGGAAAAGGGTTTGGTTCACAGGAAGGAAACTTAGATGAAACAAAAATGAATCACACAAAATGAAATCTTCAAAATACAAAACATACACAAAAAGTAAACCTTCAAATCAACCTTTTATTTCTTAGAAAAACTTACAAGGCAACCTTCACAACTGATTTTACTCGCAGTTGCATGGAAATTCACTATATTATGTTTCATCTTTCTATCTTGCTCCTATCTTTATACTAATTCAGTTAAAAATCTAACCTCCTAAAAATCAGCTTTGTTTATGAAAAGAGTCCTTATCACTTATAAGAACGAGATGTAAAATAAGTCTAAATGTTTATCTACACTTTATTTAGACTTATTTAGTTAAATAAAAGACTTTCATTTTAATTCGTAAAAGTGAAAAACAATAGAATAACTTGAACCTTTTCACACGTTCACACTGAACTTGTGTAGAAAATCCTATCTGCCCTAAAAACTTAACAATCCCTCTTAACAATGAAGAAATTCTGTACGAATCCATCAGCTACCTGCTGATTTTCTGCTTCCTAAAAAATGGAACGCTCTCTGATGTTTCTCAGCAATGCCATGTAGTTAGGAAACTTCTTTGGAGGTCCGCTCTCCTGAGGAAACATTCTCTTGAGCCTCCTTTAATGTCTGTGTGAACCATCGAGGTCTTCTGAACAGAACTGGAGGGGGCTAAGGTCTCTCCCGCCTCATTTGAAGGCTGGTATCCTGAATTGGAAGCTACTGGTGTCTTTGGAGACCCAAGCTCAACTTTTGGAGCTTACTGCTCCTCTACCACTGGAAAGATCTCACGAGTCTTCTTAGATGCAAAGTCTTCTTCAAACTTTACATCCCTACGGACTACTACTTTGCTCTGGAATAAAGATCTTCTTGGTCTTTAAATTCTCATCATAACTCACAAGTAAACCCTTCTTATTTGAAGGCTCCGACTGGGTTTTTCTCTATAGGTATATGGATATAAGCAAGGTTACTTTGAGTTTCCGGGACAGGGGGACAGGGGGACGTGTTTCCAGGATGCTGATTTTTCAAGCCAATTTTGGGGACGGATAGGGGACGGCAAAGGGGATGGCTATATAAAAATAAGGAAAATTAAAATATGTAAGGAATTTTAAAATATTCACGTGAAAACATGGATAAAGTATGCACATATATTATAGAACCTTAGATTATAAGAATTAGCAGAATTCTTATGCCAAATCTGTGCTATTTTAAGAGTAAAAATCAAATTGCCGCTAGAATTCATTGTCATAATTCATTATAAATATGCAGAATTTATAGGGATGTCCCTGGGACAGGGACACCTGGAAAAAGGCCAAGGGATGCGTCCCTGGTAACTCTGGATATAAGCTGAACAACCAAAGATGTGGAAACTACTCACCTCTAGGTTCACACCACTAAATGTCTCTATTGGTGTCTTGTCCTCCGAAATCTTGTGAGGACAGCTGTTCTGAATATAGATTACTATGAGACATGCTTTTGATTGGCAAATACATTGGCAAGTCTAGGTCATGAATCATGGCCTTAACAGCCCCTATAACAGCCCCCATTATGGATCTATTCTTATGCACTGCAACCCCATTCTCCTGTGGGTTGTATGAAATTGTAAACTCCTCTTTATCCTTGCTTTCTTGCAGAAACTCTCAAACTCCTTGGAGGTATGGTTTCCCCAATTGTCTTATCTTAAGAACTTTATCTTCTTCCTTGTTTGATTTTCAATTAGAGAATTGAATCCCTAAAACTTGCTAAAAACCTCTTCTTTGTAAAATTAGATGATTTTCTTGCCAAAGTAGTCATCAATGAAGGAAAAGACCAAAATCCTGGTTGTCACGGTTTAGAAAATTGTAGGAAAATTTTCTTTTACTGACCTCATTTTGATTTGTTTATGTAGTTGTGATTTTTCACCCAAACCTCCTGCGATTTTCTTCAATGATTGGATTGTGATTTTTACATATAAAAATTCCTGCAGTTCACAAAAAACACTTTCATTATTTTCTTCTAATATTTTTCACCACGATTTCTTCAAATTTACCTGTGATGTGTCTATTTCTAGCCAGTCATGATTTTTTCAAAATACCCGTGATTCAACTATAAAAAATGAATTGTGATTTTTCACCTAAAACAAATCATGATTTTTATGTAAACGAAGCCACTTGATTTTCACCCTTGTCTTTCTGGTTTCTAAATTTGAGCTTTGATACCATGAAGAAATTTTCAAAATCTTGATGATTATGCCCTAATGCTTATAGCATTGCATAAATCACACAATAACAAAATCTTCAAAATGTGGAGGCATACATAGATAATTACACCTTCAAATTAGTCTTTCGTTCCTTCAAACCTTCAAAACTGATGTTACTCATAGCTTCATGGAAATTCATTGTATTCAGTATGCTACAATCTTTATATCTCGCTCCCATCTTTATACTAGTTCAGCTAAAAATCTTATCTCCCACAAATTAGCTTTATTTACAAAAACATTATCACTTATAAGGACGGGATGGAACATGAGTCTAAATGTTTATCTACACTTTATTTATAACATATTTAGCTAAATAAAAGATCACTCTAGCTCTTAAAAGTAAATTACAAAATAGGATAACTCAAATCACTTGAGCCTTTCCACACGTTCTAATTGAACTGTAATGTCCCCAAATTTTGAGTATCCAAATTTGCCCTAGATTACAATTTTGTTATAAAAAAAAAAGGGTTTAGAGATACCTTTCACTTTGATTGAGGCCCTGCAACACAGTTAGGAATTCTTTATAATCAAATAAATAGATTGCAATATAAATCAAATAAACATATACAAGAGATATAGATCAAATAAATAGATTGCAATATAGATCAAATAAATAGAGATATAGATCAAATAAAGATATTAAGAGATATAGATCCCTCCTATTTATAATTTCATGATGGGAGAGTCACAACCTTTCATTATTACAACCTTTCAAGAGAGTCACAACCCTTCATCGTTTATGCCCTTTGAAAGAGTCACAACCTTTCATAACTACCACCTTTTGGGAGAGTCACAATCCTTCACAACCTTTGGCCTTTTGAAGGAGTCACTTCCTTATTCTTTCTTCTCCATTAATTCCCTCTTGATTCACCTTCAAACTATGTCATCTCTTTATACTTCTCCTTTAAGTCTGCATAGACTTTCCTTCTCAATTTGCATCGGCATATTCCTTTATATCTGCAAATATTCCTCCTTTATATCTGCATATACTCTCCATACAATTCTTCTATAATCTCTTCTTACAATTATGCCTTCAACCTTTCTCTGATGATCTCCCTTTTAGCCACTTCTTTGTAGATCTGCAAATGTAAGTCTGATATAAACTCGCGCTCCCCCTCAAATGCACTCTACAACTTCATTTATATCTTCCCAAGAGTGGTGTCTCTTACACTTTTTAATTGCTCCTTAACTAATTTTAATTGCTGCTCTTTATATCTAATTCAGGTTTATTTCTGAATTCTTCTCCAATTCCAACCTGATTATTCCATATTTTATTTTCTAATTTTCCTTGCTGCCTTCATGTCCCCTTTTAAATGAAATCTTCTCCCTTTTATATCTTATGTTGAGGGACTCACAACTCTTCACTACGTACCCCTTGACTTTTCATTAAACTTAACTTTGTAATTATATTTTATTATTATTTTATATTTTTTAATAATTTTTTATTATTAAATCCTATTTCAGAAATGGAACATTACATGTACCCGTGTGGAAATTCCTGTTTGAGCTGAAAACTCAAAACAATGGCACATGCCATATAGAGGGAGATGACAAGTTTTAATGAAAAAAGTTAAACTGTTAGTGAGCGTGCACCACATAAGGTATGGAGCAAGGTTTGTTTACGTAAAAATCATTACACTCAAGGTTACTCAACTAACCCATGATTAACCCTGAGTAGATCAACTCCATTTGCTGTAATGTCCCCAATATGGAGCCAAGGGATTAATAAGGGTATAAGATGATGAATTAAATAGGAGGTCAAAAAGCTATAGTCCCAGCAAATATTTTAATAATTATTCATTATGGGGCCACACCTTAAGTTCCTATTTTTCAGTCATAGGAGGGCCCCCAGTTTTAAGTGGCCATCGATCTTATTTTGCAAATTAGAATGTTTCCTGCAAAGTGGTCTTCCAATTTAGAAATGTGTGAAAATCTTGATGAGATATATTTAGGTGCATTAAGAAGGGAAGAAAATGAAGTTGATAAGCTTACTGTGCAGTGTGGACTTTTTGAAGTATACTCAACTGGCCCTTCAAGAATCAGAAAATCAAGTGGATGAGTTTTGCTTGGAGTTGAGCTTGACACATACTTCATTGTTTGAAACAGAATTTCAGTCATCTACAACAGGCACGTCCAAAGAGCAACAAGTCAATATGAAGATTAGTAGACACATGGATGAAGAATCGGTAGGACCCCAATGTGGAGTTTATAGAGGAGAAGACAAAGATATAACTAGCAACCTTGGGACAGAAGTTATGACAGGTGGGTCTTTCGGATTTCAGCTGGAAACATCTCTTGAACTAGTAGTTGTGGATGACAAGCCACACGTGAAAGGAGAGATGATCAAGATCTATGAAAACATCACACAAAGGCATGATGAAAAGACTAATCTCCTGAATTGGAACATTAGTCCCTTACCTATGTAGAATTATGGGTTAGCAGCCCTTACACATGAAGATGATGATGTTATGGAGTCTTCCAAGGTTGGCACTCAAGACTTGAGGGTCAAACACGAGGCATTCGTCAAGGATCCACCTCAGAAGAGGTCTGAGTTTGTATATTATAGCATGGAAGATGTAAAGAAGACACAAAGTATGTGTGATGGATGGCTACAAAGAGCTAGGGAGGAAGAGTTGTTGGCTATCCAAGCAAAACAACACTTACAGGAGGTCAAGGAACGCTGCAACCATATAGATCAAGCAAGACAACAAAGAGAAGCCTATCTTCAAACACTATTTCTTCCAAGGGAAGAAGACATGGTGGGGGAGCATACAGGGGATGATCCTCTTGAGTTGAGCAAGCCAGAAGAACATTCAGATTTGTGTTGACACGGAAAGAGGTATTTTTTGGAAATTTCAGTTTGTATACATCATGAGGATCAGGAGTTACCTCTTTTGGAAAGCCCATTGAAAGCTCAAGTCATAGAATTGGATAGGGTAGTTGAGTCTACATTGCATGGACCAAACAACAATGTGAAACATGAATGTGTAGATAGAGACATGGGTGGTTCAAATTTGGTTGGACACTTAGCTAACCGTGGAGAGTTTAAGGAGTTTACTTGTGTTGAGGAACAAACCTATCATGATGGTGATTCTCTGATGGAGTCAGAGACCACCTTAATTCCGGGCCTTTGATTGGTATGTACTTGGAGAAGGGGAGGCTCAGCTGGCCTATGAACTAAGGTATAGAGAAGTTGTCACACAGATACTTGGTTTTGATTTGCAAATGTTTAGGTTTCAGTTGGGTTACAATCTATGGTATGCACATGAGTATAAGGGCAGAGTATAAGGGCAGAAGTGTTCCAATCCTTACTCATGGAATATTAATACATACTTTGTTGATTAATGACTGCTCTACATTGCTGAACATGGATTTTTTTGGGAGTACTTCGAGGACAACAGCTGTTTGGGTTTTGTAGAGAAACATGGGTCACCTCTTTATTGTTGGGAGTTGGCTTTTTTCAGTGGTATCTAATGAATCAGATTTTGATATTTTCAGTGCCTTTTTAAGTTCTTCAACTTCCTCAACATCTATTATAAGTTGTTCAGCCCTTGAACCAGATCTTGGTGTAGTCACTATGCTTAATGGCATTGCTAATCTAGATTCATCTGTGTATAGGGATACTCATGTGGGGTCATATACGAACATTGCTCCAACTTATAATAGTGGTTTTGCACTTTCATTGACTCAATTCTTCACCCACAAGAGTACTTACAGGTTTCTGTGGTGTGTGGTTTTGTTTGAGGCACTTCTATATTGGGATTATGGCAGTGTGCTTCATAGTCTTGGGTCTTATCATGCTTACATTAGTTTAGAGCAATGGAGATTCGAAGAAGATACACCAAGATTTCCTTCGGATCCAGGAATTAAATGGTGTACTTGATCCTAATCAAATTTGATTCTGGTGATTGCTTGGAGCAACCAATCTCGAGGTGGGAAGATTTGTAATGTCCCCAATATGGAGCCAAGGGATTAATAAGCGTATAAAATGATTAATTAAATAAGAGGCCAAAATGCTATAGTCCCAGCAAATATTATTATAATTATTCATTATGGGGCCACACCTTAAGTTCCTATATTTCAGTCATAGGAGGGGGCCCCAGTTTTAAGTGGCCATCGATCTAATTTTGCAAATTAGAATGCTTCCTGCGAAGTGGTCTTCCGATTTAGAAATGTGTGAAAATCTGCTTTTTGAAGCGCTGGGGTCTTTTATAAGGAATCGCATGTATAAGTGGAGGTCATTCTTGGTTATTGCTATTATTTTCTTTTCTCTATGATCTGCAAATTGGAATGCAACATCCTTTCTCAGGACAAGACCCCAGGAGAAAAGCCATACCTCTGGACAAAACCCCAGAAGGTCCTCTGTAAGTAATTTCAGCAGTACGTTTCTATAACAGCGATTGGGGGAGTTGGTTTTATTGGCGACTTCGACTGCAGCTGGGCAAGAACGAATTCATTCAGTCATCAAGGTCTGACAAAGAGGTCTTAGTGCAGCCGTATTTAATCTTAACTTCTGAGCACATCAAGTTTGCAAATGTGATTGGATACGATATGCACGATGGTATTGTTATGGAGTCGATTCTGGTATGATCATCACATACTGTTATTGTTCAGTTGTCTTTTGTAATAAATCTCTTATAAATAGCATGGTGTTTGCTGCTGTAAAACTATGCAAAGGTGTTATGTCCCCTTTCTAGAGTGGACATCAGAGACGGAGGAGTTGGCCTATGATTGGAGTCTCGTAGGCTAGTAGAGATGGATAGGGACTCATTCAATGCATACAGTGACCAGATTTTGGCTTTACAGGCAGTTTGGAGCCAGTTTGGAGCAGTTCCTAGATTTTAGGGGATATCCCTAAATTTTAGGAAGTCGTGACAGTTGTCAGTCGTGAGGTTATTCAGGACTCTTCAGTTGGTGTCAGTTTCAGTGCGACAGGATTGGTTTCCTAACTTCTAGAAGCATCCCTAGATTTTAGGGAAGGGATTGCCAGTTGACCCATCTCGTCTGGTATCAGTCACAGACAGGTGACATAGTCAGTTTCATATTTATTTGGCTGATTTGGGCTTTCAGAAACTTAAGGGGAAATATTTTAATATTTCCTAAGCTGGTAATTAAATAATTTATAATAAGGCTATTTATATAGCCATTTCAGAGTAATAAGGGGATAATTGATGGATTTGGGCACATATACCTATGTATGGGAGCTCGTTGGAAAGGTCTCTAATTATTATAAACTATTTTCACTATCCGAAGGTTATTTGGCGCCTTGAGTTATGACATTTTGATAAAGTAATGTTTTTCCTTGAGTTTGGACTACTTTAATTGGGAAAATGTTATTTTATTATATTTTATTTAAAGTGCAAAGTGTAAATTCCCTTTAGGGTTCGATTTGCACTTGGAAGGGGATATACAGAGATGGAGACCTAATTTCTTATTATCTTTTGAACATTACACATTGTGAATTTGGCAATTGCTCTGGTGGAGTGATATGGAGGTCTGGCACGCAAACCCCAGGACTGGAATTGCTGGGCTGTAGCCCTCAGCAAGGATTGGGATTGGATTTGTTCATCATGCACATTGATTGTCAGAGGAAAGGGGCATTTGTCTTCATTGCATACATATCCTTTGAGAAGAGAAGTTTCAGTAGGGCGGCCAACCTGTTTCAGATTGGGCGTTTCCTTTGAGGCAGCCGCCTGGAGGTTATTTGAGGCATTTTCTTCTTGCATTGGACGCCATTGATTGCAGATTTGTATTGGAAGTTCTATGACAACAGTTATCAGCATATTGATCCACGCCAAGCATTTTCCTACAGCTGGCGTTAATACTTATTGTAGACTGCTTGCATTTGGATCAATTCATAAATAAAAGTCAGATTGCTATAACTGTACTGGTATGTACTGTTTAGACTCAAAGTATTGTTAAATTCTTAGTATATTCCTTATCATTTCAGCTGGAATTAGTTTGTCATTATTTATGCAATTATTTGTATCACCCAAAAATCCCCCAAAAAGTGAATATATGAGAAAAGGCACAAAAAATCAGAATTACTTGAATTCATCTCAGTGGACGATCACACTGGTCAAAGTTTAAAAATTGAAAACAAAACAATTATTTGCATTAAGATTGGTTTGGAATCTTTTAGTGGTATCAGAGCCTACATCCTGCCAGCCTGTAGGGTTTGTGGGATTCTGTCATAGATGACTGCAGAAAAGTTATAATAATTCTCTCCAGCAACTGGGTAGTTCATAAAAAGTTTTGATAAATCATTCCAGCATTTGGGTATTTGATAAAAGGTTGTGATAATTCATATCAACAACTGGGTAGTTGTTAGCCTACACATTTATGCTTTCAGTTGACAACTGGTAAGACAATAATGGCCAAACAGAAAGACTGACATATTAAAAGAAATCAACAAATGAATGGCTTGGTTAGAGAAATGAAGAGTTTTGTCCAGGTGTTTAGTGAATATCAATCAGGCATGTCAACGCTGATTGAGAAATGGGCAATGAA
Organism: Thuja plicata; assembly: GCA_018584345.1. NCBI lineage: Eukaryota > Viridiplantae > Streptophyta > Pinopsida > Cupressales > Cupressaceae > Thuja > Thuja plicata. Next base: position 403,962 of record MU227092.1, on the reverse strand, counting down.
GAAAACAAGATGAGAAAAATAGGGCAAACCCAAGTGGGACAAGAAATCTCATGTGATGATGCACATGAAAAAGTTATAAACAAGACTGGAACACATGTAGCCAACATTGATTTGGGTGGAACAACAAGTAATACATAGGGTTAGGTTGATTTTGGTGAGTTTGCAGAGGAGAGTAATCCAGATACAGGTATTTCAGAGGCATTGTGCGATGACAATTCATGTCATGATGAGTCTGATTTCTTAGACCAGACCAGAGAAATCAGAGCAGTGTGTACTCATAGTGGCATTGAGTTCCAGGATCATGATTCGGTTGTATGTGCGGACACATGGGGAGCTGATGAGAGTGAGCATAGTGTGGTGACAAAAGTTTCATCATTGACTGAGGAGGTGGTCTTAGAGGTACATAGTTGAAGTACTATAGATGAGGATGCATGCATTAGTGAATGCATACTGGATACCCCTTACAGAGATGTACCGAACTCAGACACAGTATCCTACCATAGTGCAGATCCAGAGGTAGTACACATGCCTG
>MU227092.1:366752-384969 GCA_018584345.1 Thuja plicata | reverse complement strand
CTTGGTCTCCAAAGTTTCCCAAAAACCATCATCAGTTAACTGCCCTTTATAATATAAACTTCCAAAACCTTATAATAATAATAAAGTATTATTATTATTATAATATCGTCTTAATATTAATTAATAAAATATTGTTATTAATTAATACAAGTAATTATTAAATATAATTCTGATGATGATTCCTGCAACACCTGCCATACTGACTGACCAACATGCTCATCACTGCCCTGCCATAAATGGCAATTGCCAAATATAGACTTACTATAAATAGTAAGTCCCCAGTCCAAGAAACTGAATAACTGAATATCGTTTGGAGAATTGACCACTGCCGGTACTGCCCTGTCAGAAATGGAAACTAACCAATTGACTTACTAAAAATAGTAAGTCTGTCAACTGGGACCCTCAAAACTCTGCATCAGCTCACGAGGGTCGTGATGATGAGCTGACCCGGTCGCTGCCACAACTTGCTAAAAATAGGGTCATCACAACTTAGCACTCATTATCTAGGTGATGCTCACAAAGGTGAAGCATTGAGCCTTCTTGGGAGGTCACCCATCCCAGTACTATTCCAACTCAAGCGTGTTTATTCATGGATTTTCCTCCAAGGTTAACCCCACGTAGCTTGCTACCCCATTTGCAATATCATAATTTGACTTGTTGTGGAGAATAACTTCTATGTATCAATTGATGATCTAAAGGGGCTCCAAACTGTGGTTCATAAGCCACAACACTTGTTGAAGGTTTTACAAATGGGGTAGCAAGCTAAATGGGCCGGAGGAAGCTCCATGGGTAAGCACACTTGAGTTGGATTAGTACTGGGATGGATGACCTCCTAGGAAGTCCCAATGCTTCACCTTTGTGTGCATCACCTGGATGCAATGTGTGCTAAGTGGATGATTCATTCTCATGAGAGATGGGTTCTTGTGAACCACTTACTCATGAAACATGGGTCAATGAGTTCGACTCGAAAACTACACGGTTGAATCTTGATAGCAATATCATAACTCGATGAATTGTTTGGCATTTGTATTTTATGCTCCATTTGCAAAGCTCATGCATGTTTAGTACATCATTTATGATGGGATCGATAGTCAATTGAACAATTATCAGTCACACTAGCAATTCAGAATACACAAATAGATTAAGGAGCACAATCTTGCTCCTAATCATGCTTCGATTTCATTAATTTGCAAAAATGGAGACATGACAGCTACAAGAAGATAGACCCTTCACAATTCTACTGAAATTATGACATGAGCTGGGGTTGCATGGGCATTCTTTAAACACAAAAACCCCTATCTAAACTCTCTAAACTAATCAACTTGCTTTCTATGAACTCTCCTTTAACTAGCTCTTCTTTCTCTAGGACTAGACCTCATCTTTCATGCTTAAACACTTCTATTTATGTGCAACAGTTTATTATCAAGAACCTATATACGTTGGTGAATGGAATTCCTATCATCATCATAATGTTATAGATAAGCACATTACAAGGTCCTTTCAGGAACAAGTGTAAGAACTACGAACATGGTTGGATGTTATTCTCCTTTGCTTAATTTTGCACTCTTTGCCTGTCATGACCACGTGAGGTTAGGGCTTAATAAATAACAAATCACAACATTAAATGATGAAACTCAGAAACAAGGAAATATAATATATATAATAATAATTAAATAAGCCTCTTAAGGGTTAGGGCCGACTTAGAAATAGGACAAAAGAAATAGGCAGCGATAGTGATAAGGGCCAACTAAAAAAAGGGCAGAAATAACACATATTTATTAATCAAAAGCAGCGATCCTAAATAAAATAAAATAGGGTTACATGAGGATGGCAAGGGCCACATAAAGCAAAGAGGGATGGTATCTGCTCTTGGGCCTAGGGTAGAGGGTTGATCAGTTATGGGCTCCTCACTAGTTATACCCCCTCATATGGATGGCAAGGGCTACATGAGGCCAAGAGGGATGGTATCGACTCTTGGGCTTGGGGTAGAGGGTTGATGGACTATGGATTCCTCACTAGGTACACTCCCTAATATGGATGACAAGAGCCACATGAGGCCAAGAGGGATGGTATCTGCTCTTGGGCCTAGGGCAAAGGATTTATTAAGGCACCCTAATGCTTCCCTTATCATAGCTCTCCTGTAGTTGGACTCCATCAATAAATTAATATATCCTATGATTAAATTAATGTTCCTAACCCTAGTTGAAATGATCTATGTTTTTTATGTCTCTAAGGAAGATCTATTTTGTGGAATATGTTTTAATAATTTTCTAACATGTTGTAGGATCTAAACCAGGTACATGGATGCTACTAATTCCATTTTATTTCTTGTTGTATTTGGAAATTGTGATTTAGGCAAAAAACTAGGGCATTTACAGAAGGGGACATTACAATGCCACCTTTAGTTAGTCATTTCTCTCATTGTTAGGTCATTACTCTAAGTTGTAGAATGACTTAGATGCTACGTTAATCATTTAAATGTTTAAACCAAGATGAATATGTACACTAGAGTTGAGGAGGAAGTGCTAAGGATTGGAAGGGTGTGCATGATAATATATAGAAGAAGCTCAAGGAAAGATGACTAAGGCATTGAGATATGTGTGATTCAACAAGAGTTAAACAAGGTACCTAAAAAGTATGGGATATCATGTGAAAAGTTGGGACTGCCCAAAGAAGATAAATATCTGTTAGAGGAGTCGAAGGAATGAATTTCCCAAAGTAACTTTGATTTACTTGCATGAGTGTAATGTTGCATAACAATCTAGGATATTGACTTGAGGGTGAATTACAACCAAGGAAATTGAGAACTAGTCACAACCAAGTATTTAGAGGATGAATCTAGTTCACATATTCAAGGATCCTTTTGTTGGAATATTGTCATTGATGTCAAAGATGACAAGATTGTTGTCATTGACGTCAAAGAGCCAAGCAGTGGTGTTCAAGTTAAATTATTTAAGGCAGAAAAAACATTTTAGTTTGGCTGATATGTTCATGTGTTTTTTGGCTGGCCTATTTTTTTGCAAGTTTCTTTTTAGCTGGCCTATTTTTCACGAGTCGTTTTTTGGGCAACGTAATTTTCCTCGAGTTGTTTTTTAGCTGATCTATTTTTTGCAAGCTGATCTACTTTTTGGCTGATCTAGTTAGAAAAGGAGCAGATTTATGAATTAAAATCAATTTTTTTGGAGCAGACGTAAGGCAGAATTTTGTGAAGATATTTCAGATTTGAGAGCATTCATTGAAGATCCTATTGCAGACTCGAGCGGAGTCGTATTGCAGATTTAAGAGAAAAGTCTTAAAGGGCATGTTGTGGATGTTGTGAGCAGGTTTTGAAGATCATCTAGATCAGATCCAAAACTCAAATATTACCTTGCATTTCAAAGGTTGGAGCCTTCTATTCTAAGAGATTGAGAGGTTGGTGCCTCTCATTGAAAGAGATTGGAGTCTCTTGTTGAGATTGAGCTCAATGGAGGGGATTGGTGTCTCTTGTGGGTTGGTGAATACAAATCTATAAGAAGTTTCCTATAAAAACAATATTTTGCTGTGCTTTTCTCTCAGAAGGGTTCCCACGTAAAATTATGTGTGCATCTTGAGTTCCTTTTGTTAAATCTTGATTGTGTAGATGCTATGTTCATTGCTTTAAGATTACTTATAATTGCTAAAGTTTTAAAGTGAATAAATTGTTCTTATACCGATTCAACCCCCCTCTCAGTATAAGTGTGTGTTCTTTTCAATTGGTATCAGAGTGGATTCCTTCGAAAAAGCCTCACCACTTGATGGAGAGATCTTAAGAACACCCATGGCAAACCAAAGAAGGTTTTTCTTGAAGTCGAACTCCATTGTTTGATGGGCGCAACTATGCTTTTTTGGAGTTTCGGAATAGCCCATGGAATTGATATATGGAAAGTAGTTGTGGACAACTATCTGGCACCATCTACTCCACCCATTGACCAAGCTTGGAAAAGAGCATTTGAGAATAATGCAAAAGCTATGAATGCAACCCTAAGTGAACTAACAAAATCGAATTAGTCAGGATAAGATTTAAAAGAATTATGGAGATGACAAAGTGAAGAAGGCTAAGCTCCAAACCCATAGGAGACAATTTGATAGCTTTAAGATGAAGGAAGAAGAAAATGTTGCTGCATAATCTCTTCATATGGATGGAGTTATGAATACTATTTGTTGTCTTAAAGAAAAGATTGAGGATAAGGTTGTGAAAAAATTATTTAGATCTATTCTCCCGAGATTTGATGCAAAATTTGCAACCATCAAAGAAATGGACTTAAGTACCTTGAAAATGGACGAGTTGCATGGCATTCTTACAACATATGAAATGAGGGGCCGAGTATGAAACAACATCAAAATGAGAAGCAACCTTCAAGGCATCAAGGAAGATGAAGAACAAAGTTCCAACATCAAGCGAAAGTTCAAGGGATGAGGAAGAAGCCTACTTTGTGAAGAAATTTATCAAAGGATCCAACAAGCATAAAGACAAGCATACTCTTAAATTTTAAATGTGGTAATATAGGTCATTACACTGCCAAATGTCCATAGGTTGGAAGTAAAAGAAGTGAAAAAGGAAAAGTATATTATGACAAGAGAAGAGACAAGAAAAATCATCATGGCAAGAAGAAGCGTAATTAAGGAAAATCCAGGTTGAGTTTTCGGAGACACAAAAAAGCCTATATGCATGCCCAAGGAAGTGATAGCTCATCTAAAAGTGATATAAGCTTTTTCAAAAAGTGAAAGAGAAGAAATTCTCTTCATGGCCATGGAAATGAAAGAAGAACCTCCAAGGTGTGAAGGTAGAGAAAATGAAAAACTTGTAAACAAGGAGGATACTATAGCAGCTCTTGAGGAAGAACTTACCATTGCTATTGACGAAATCAAGAGACTAAATAAAAGGAACTGAAAGCTGAAAGATCAAATTCGAGAGAATGGTGAAAAATCTGAGAAGACAATCATGGACTAGACTCAAGCTGACGAAGCCAGACATGTTGAGGATGTCTTGAAAGAGTAGCTAAGGGCAAAAATCTTAGAATGTAAGAAGATTGAATCAAAGATTACTTCCGTAAGGAAGGAGCTAGAAAAGATTAAGGAGCAGTTGAATGGAAACATTAAATTTGACAAGAGTTTGGTAATGTTAGAAGATCTTATTAATTCACAAAGATCAACCTTGGTCAAAAGTGGTCTTGGCTTCAATGGCAAAGTTCGCAAACCACAAAGCATTTGGATAGTAAGAAATATGTTGTGGCACTCAAAAGTTTTAACAAAGAAGAAAACAAGAAGGAAGATAAAGCCATGTAGTAGAGCCAAGGACTAACTCAAATGGACATTCCCAAAAGAAAGCTACGCACTACCAGGTTCACTTATTCCTTTTATGGATATTGTTTTTCATGCAATCAATATGTTCATAGAGCATTAGAATGTCGAGTGCACACAATAAATGATTTTGGATATTTAAAGAGAAACTTCAACTCATTTACTCCTTTAATGGATTATAATGTCATATGTTATAAGTGTAATGATCTCGGGCACATAGCCAAGTTCTGCATAAGTACTTTTACTGAGCCTCCAAGGTAGGAAAATAAAGAAGATGCTTGTGACAAGAAAAGGAATGAACCAAATAAAGTTTGGAAGGAGCAAGAGACAAAGGAGAGATGTATGCTTGTGCAGGTTGCTCTACATGCTCAAGATGAAAGAAACCAATGGTGTATTGACAGTGGATGTTCAACTCACATGACTTGTAACAAGAGCAAATTTCTCTCTTTGAAGAAAGTAGATGGAGTAGTGGAATTTGGAGGCAATGCAACCGCAAACATAAAAGGCAATGGCACACTCAGTTTGGACAATGGAAGAACCTAAATCAGAGATATTTTATATTTAGAAGGATTGAAGCATAATCTAATAAGTGTGAGTCAAATGTGTGACGAAGGGCACACCTTTACATTTTATTTTGGAGGATGCAAAATTATGAAATAAGGATAATTAATAGTTGATAACAACATAATGAATGGAACATTTTTAATGAAATTAGAAATGAAAATTGCTACATGGGGCAAGAAGATGATAGTTGGTTGTGGCATAAGAGGATATCACCTAAACTATGACAATATTGTGAAGATCAACAAAAAGAAAGCTGAAGGTACCTGCCAAAATTAGTAAAGCCATCAAATACCATTTGCAAACAATGTCAATATTGAAAACAAATAAGCACAAGCTTCAAATCAAAGGAGTGTTCATACATCAAAACCTTTGGAACTTGTTAACATTGGTTTTTGTGGGTCCACTAGGACAAAAAGCTTACAAGCTGAATGCTATATGATGTTTTTATTGATGATTATTCCAAGATGACGTGGGTAATGTTTCTTAAAAAAAATCTAAAGCATTAGAGAAGTTTATGGCATTCAAAGCCTTAGTAGAGATTGAAACATGGCTAAAGATCAAGTGCCTTAGATTCGACAGAGGAGGTGAATTTACATCAAATGAATTTGAAAAATACTGTGAAAGGCATGGGACAAAAGGATAATATTTAGCCGCAAGAACTCCATTGCAAAATGGTGTAGTGGAGAGAAAGAATAGAACCATTCAAGCTATGGCTCTTCTGCTCAATGAATTTAAGATACCTAATACATTTTGGAAAGAATTGGTTTATATAGCTGTGTACATCTCCAACTGAGCTCAAATTAGGGTAAACAAAAAGAAAACTCCACATGAACTTTGAAAGGGAAGGCTTGCATCAGAGAATTATTTCAAGATTTTCAGAAGTAAACATTGTATAAGGAGGGATGAGGAAGATTTGGGAAAATTTGATTCTAGAAGTGATGAAGGTATTTTCCTTGGATATTCCACTAGAAGCAAAGCTTATAGGTGCTACAACAAAAAGGCTACACAAAGTTGTTGAAACTTGAAAGTGCAAATGTAAGAGTTGGCGAAGGAAGGCATCAAAGTGAGATAGTACAATAGATTGATTATCAGAAGGAAGAATGTTGTGAAGAAGAAGAAACTGAGGAAGAAATGGAAACCGAAGAAGTTGTTCCAAGGACTTCATCCAAGGCTCCATCTAGGTTTGTTCAAAAGAACCATCCTAAAGATTTGATCATTGGAGGCAAAGAAACAAAAATTCAAACAAGACAAAGACTTGCAAAACAATAGAGCATGCAAACCTATGTTTACTTTCTACAGTGGAACCAAATTTTTTTTTAGAAGAAAATGAAGCCAAAAATTGGATGAAGGCTATGGAGGAAGAGTTGGATCAAATAGAGAAGAATCAGACTTGGGAGCTTGTCCCAAGACCTAAGGACAAGAATATCATTGGCACTAAGTGGGTTTTCACAAACAAACTAAATGAGGATGGCCAAGTTGTGAGAAGTAAGGCAAGATTGATATGCAAGGGATATGCTCGAGTGGAAGGAGTTGATTTAAAAGAGATATTTGATCTTGTTGCACGTATGGAAACCATAGGGATGCTCTTAGCTTTTGGTAGTTTTAAGAAATTCAAAGTCTATCAGATGGGTGTGAAATCAACTTTCCTAAATGAAAATTCGGAATAGTAAGTATACATTGAACAACCAAAGTGTTCTTTCTATCAGAAAATAAGGATTATGTTTGGAAATTGAAAAAGGCTCTTTACAGACTAAAGCAAGTCTCGAGGACTAAGTATTCAAGGTTGGACAAGTATCTTCAAGAGCAAGGCTTCAAAAGAAGAGTTGCGAGTAGCAATTTGTATATCAAGAATGGAGGAGACAAGTTGTTGATATTGTTGTCTATGTGGATGACATCATTTTTGAAGGAGATTGTGAAGGAATGTGTCAAGGCTTTGGTTCTAACATGCAAACAAAATTTGAGATGTCAATGCTTGGTGAATTATCTTTCTTTTTTGGTTTGTAAATTTCCTAGTTAGGTAAAGGAATTTTCATTTCTCAAATCAAGTATGTTAAAGAAATGTTGAAGAAGTTCAGAATGGACAATTGTAATCCAGTAAGTACTCGTGATTATTGGGTGCAAATTCAGTAAAGATGATGAATATCCTGCAGCGAAAACTATGTAAAGATCCATGATTGGAAGCTTGCTATATTTAACAGCTACAAGGCTTGAAATCATGCAAGCAATTGGTTTAGTGGCATGATTTCAAGCAATTCCAAAGGAAAGCTATGTTAATGCAGTAAAGAGAATATTGAAATATTGGAAGCGGACTATGGATTTCAGATTGTGGTATCCAAGAGGTGAAGATTTCAGTCCTACAGCATACACGAATGTGGATTGGGTTGGTAGTATTGATGATAGAAAAAACACTTGTGGACATGCATTCTTTCTTGGCAGGTCTTGTATCTTGGCCAAGTAAAAAACAAGCATCAATTTCCCTATCTACAACCGAGGCCAAATATATTGCAGCAGCAGCATGTTGCACACAAGTTCTATGGATGAAACAAACATTGAAAGGTATTAAGATTGAGTATGAGCACCCCATCTCAATACTTTGTGATAACACAAGCTCCATCAACATTTCAAAAAATCCAGTCATGCATTCAAGGACTAAGCATATTCCAATTAAGTACCATTTCTTGAGGGAGCAAGTACTCGAGCAACAAGTTAAGTTGGTGTATGTTTCTACAAAGGCGCAAATTGCCAACATCTTTACAAAGCCTCTTCCAAAAAAGACCTTTGAGTAGCTAAGAGACAAATTGGGGGTAATGTCACTCTCATCCGTTCGCTAAGCTCTCATGAGAAGCATGTGTTTAGGGGAAGCTGTGCATTTTGTGTTTCATTTGTTAGATCTTAATTGTGTGGATGCTTTGTTCATTGCTTGAAGACTGCTTATAATTTGCTAAAGTTTTAAAGGATTGTTCTTATACCGAGTCACCCCCTTCTCAGTATAAGTGTGTGTGTGTGTTTTCTTCACCTTTTCTACCATATGATTCTAGGGTCAAAGATCTATAAGAAGTTGCCTAACCATGCAATCAACAAAATGGTATGGATACATTTACTTATATGTAGGTAGACCATAGACATACACAAGGTAATATGCATAGAGATATAGAGCTAGATAAGTTGAATAGAAATAGAAAAGAAAGAGAGAAAGAAGGAAATAAGTTTTATTAATGTCCACAAATGACCAAACATAGGTCAATGTGACTAGTTAAGAATAAATAATTCTAGGAAGAGAGAACCCTAAGACTAAAACAATGAAAGTACATAATACAAAATAAAGCATGGTGTTGCTAAAAGTAGAAATGAAGGGTGAAAGAGAGCCTCAAAAGCATGTGCCAGTTAAGTTTGGAAGGAAACCTCATCAAATATTCTTGTTTGCATTTGAAATGGAGTTGTTAGAGCCATCATTTGTCTCTGTAAGAGATAATGCTCTTTCAAGCTAATTTGGTGTTACGAGAAAAAGTACAAGAACTAGGTAAGTTGGTATGATTAATTTATTCTTCCCTTGGGACGTGTAGTATATATTTAAATTATATAAATATATAAATAATAAATAATAAATAATACACACATACATACAAAAATTTAGAGAAAAATAAAAAATTGTAAAATTAAATACATTTGATTGTATGATACTTCATCTTTGATTAATGCCAATTGCCAAGATGGTAGTGATAAAGATAAATATTAAATACTTGGAATTTCAATATTATGTCATGCCATATATATATATATGTATTTAAAATTGGCAATCAAAATTAATAATTGTCTTCAATCTTCATCAATCATCAAAAGGATCTAGATCAAGCTCATCATTGTTTTCTTCAAGTTTAACATCATTTGAACCAAAAGCAATGGCACTCCCACTATGTGCATCATGTGTAATTGTCTCATCACCATCATCCATAGTGACTATAGCAAGCTCTTGAATTTAATGCATCCAACTTGGTATACTCAGGGGTTACATCCCAATGCTTCTTTGACCCATCCTTGTAGTGTTTTTGCTTATGTGATAGAAGGCGCAAATTGGAATGAACATTAACCAAGTCTTCTGCTTTTTTTGCAGCCAATTGTTTACACTTCATAGAGTGGATAAAGGAGTAGGTAGTCCGATTCCGTTTAGCGGAACTTGTAACTTGTTGAAATGTGAGAGAAAAACAATAAACTTAAAAATAAAAAATGCAAAGTAAATTAAAGAATGTAAAGTACTGAAGTCTACAATATAAATGTCAAAAAATAAAAAATATTTGTGATAGAATCTTGATTACAAGAGGTTGAAGGAACAAATAATCTTGACCATGGAGGTACCACCACGTATGAGCATCTATATTGTATTCGTCATTAATAGCACAAGAACTCTGATCTCGTCTTGAGATGAATAGGCCAAACTCTTCCCGAACATGTTCCACCACTTTGGGATCTTAGAAGAGTCTAGTGAATGCCCACTTGTACCCACTAGCAACTTCACTATCTTTATATGGTGGATTTCTCCCTAGTAATGCAAGGATCTAAGTGCAATAGTATTTGGGAGATAGTGCATATGCAAGAAGGTGCAATTACGTGTTCATCTTGTTCCAATAACGACGAATGATTTTTTTCACCCTTTTGAAAAATGTTTCTTCGGGGTCATTCTCTTTTTGTGCTATTATGACCTTTATTTTTCTATCATGGACTCCATGCCATCATAGATTTCCCCTAAACACGGTGTATTTGTACCAACAAACCTGATCATACTCATGATAGACTTGGTGGAATTCAAGACATATTCCACACAAGCACACCAATTGTCATCCAGAATCAATGACTTGACTTACTGGGCCCTATCTAAATTTGATTGCTTCCTAACACTCCATTGGTTACTAATGACCACGACACCAAGGCAGTTACAGACATTTAATAACCATCCCAAAGTTGATTTCAAGTATCAAAACAAACTCATGGGAAGTTGGGTGCCCAAAGCACCACTATAACAAGCAAGATGCTTTACCCTTGTAAATAGTAACTAGCTTCTATTAAACCATTTTTACTGGCCCTAGTAATTAAAATTTACCGCTCCAATAGAACCCTTTGGTAACAAAAATAATTATCATTTTCGGTGAAACCTTCATCTCTCATAAGTGATTTTCAAACAATTTTAGGAGTATTTAAATACATGGGAGTTTACGAGGTTTTTGGCACCTTAATCCTAACATAGAGTACCTTTGCAAAATATCACTGAAGGTCTTAAAGTGAAACATGATAAGTTGATTGAGTATTATGACAAGTGCATGGTTTGTTGTCAATTATAATCTAAAAGGGGTTGTTTTGAGAATTGAGTTGCATTTCAGTTAGTTTCTGTTGTGTTGGGCTAGTGGATTGTTTGTCTTTCACCACATCATGGTTAAATGGCCACAAAATATGTTTGAAAGCAACACAAACTTCGGATTGAAGTTCGAAAAGGGAAGCAAATTCTTTGGTTCAATGTGGTTTTTGTGAGCAAAGCTAGTCACTAGTTTGACAGGTGATTTAACCTAGATACTATGCATTTACCTAAGTTTATGTGCAACTTATTTCGATAAACTTATTTCCATGTGTTGCTATATATCAGAATTTCATCCAGATAGACAACAATGAATATCAGCCGCACATTGGTACACTTTCCTAAGTTTGCTTGCAACTTGTGCTGATGAAGTATCTTTAGTACATGCGTGACATGTTGAATATGTTTTAGTTTTGTACAATGTGTTGTTAACTTGCTATAGATGAAGATATCTTTCAGGTTGACAATTATACAAGCACTGGGCAAAGGCCCAATAACATCTTTCATCAGGTGCATCAATATAGCCAGCTTATTAGTTAGAACTAAGGCCGAAAGGCATGACTAACCACTCAGGCATTCTCAGGTTTTGAAGGTTTTCTTCTATACATCTTTACAAAAGTGCTTGGTGATACATTAACTTCAAGTTAATCTTGGTATATGGCCCTTGGAGCTGGTCCAAAACATTGTTGATGTTTGGTAGATGATGCTGATTCCTTCAGACAAGCATGATGGATTTCCTTTAAGGAGATGGGTTAGGCGTGATATTCCCTCGTAAACTAGATCTTGAATATGTCGGGAGATCCCATCATTGTCTGAAATGATGTGCAATAGAGAGATCTATTTGGAAGTGATGTATCTGAAATGAGACTAATCTGATTCTTGACAGAGCAGTGTATTCAGTGGTTTGCTCTAAAATATTTCTGATCATAGTTTATTTTATTGTTATTGTTGACATTAGAATGCTGAGTTGAGGATATCTTATACTCACTTCAAAGAAAATGATCTTTTCACCTTAAACTTTTGTTTGTGTATAAACGAGTTGGAACTTGGAAGCACTAGTTTAAATTAAACTCATTAAGAACTAAACATTTTAGTTTGAAGGATATCTATGCAGGAACTACCCTTTAAGTGTATTTTCTTTTTGTGCATATAAGGATGCTTTAATTGCAAATGTTTTCATTGCAAATTAAAATTACTGTAGATTCAGATTGTTTGAAGCAGATGGTGCTAACTATTGTTTTTCCTATTTTTTTGCAGGTTGGTTCTGGGTCAGGAAAGGCATATTTATTGGTGACTACTCCAGAATCATCTGGACCGCCCCCTCCACGGGCACCGCCTCAAATTTCTAACAATGCATCATTAGCTTCTTCTGCAAGCCTCTCAAAAACATATTCTCTTCGTTCTGCACCTTCACAACAATTATCTGTTGATGATGAGATTGATGACTTTGAGGATGAGGAGGAAGATGATGGATCAATGGAGTACACTTCGAGGCGCCGTTTGAATGATGCCAGTGATCTTCTGCTAGCATTGCCTTCATTTAAAACAGGTATACACAAAAGTAGTTTGCTGTTATCTTCCACAATGATCTACAATAGTGCCAAGTTCTGGGAGCTTGGGCATTGCAATAATTTTGTCTTGAGATATAAATTAACATAATGTTTACCCAAATCACATGAAGTGTGCCATGCAGTTATGTTGGAATTAGTTTTGGTGCACTGAACATGCATATTCATATTGTGATGCTACTGCTTGATTATAACTTTGAAGAATAACCTTTTCAAATTTATTCTCATTACCATATGTCTTTGCTCTAGTATTGAGTTATTTTTGTGGAAATCATGTTCTACATGAACATAGCTATAATTCAGTCACTCATAATTTGTGATAGGGCAAAGTAAGGCTATGAATTTTTGTCTAATAGCTTTTTTCCGCAATGCAGGTTTATTGGATGATGATCTTCGGGAAACTGCTTATGAAGTCTTATTAGCGGCTGCTGGTGCCTCTGGGTAAGTGTTTTCCTTGTTTCATTCTAAGTTAGATATTCTATGTTTAAGGTATAAGAATATGGTCATAATCAATTTATCATGATTGAGTGCAAAATTTATTTTTCTTGTGCGAATAATTTACGTAATATGAAGTGAATTTCATGTAGTGGTCTTATTCTACCAACCAAGGAAAAGAAGAAGGAGAAGAAATCTAAATTAATGAGGAAGCTTACTCGTAGCAAGGGCGAGAAAACTCAGCCTCAACCTCAACAAGCACTAGGATTGTCTGGGTTACTAGAAATTATGCGTATACAGATGGAGGCAAGTCCCTTACACCAACTTACTGGTTGTGTTCTGTAATTATCCTTAGTTATCCTTGTGCTTTAAAGATTATAACTGTTAGATTTCTTAGCTGTGCTTGACTAAATGATTGTTAATATTCATAAAACCTATCAAATGAACTTTCAAATTTTGCTACAGTTTATTCAATTACAGGCATGATAAAGAATGATATACAGAATTTCTTACAGGAATGCATAATAAAGTCTATGATCTCCAAAGAATAAAGTCCACGGTGCATTTCTATATGCATTATTTTTTAATTAATACATGTAAAATGCATCTCTGCAACTGCTTTCCATAATTGAAAAGTTCCTGGGAAAATGGCTGTTTCCTCTTGTATTTATGCCATTTCATGAAGCTATACCCGGTAAACTTCCTGGAACAAATTTTATCTCTTGGTAATCAAGGAGATTTTTCTGAAATCTTGTGAACATGATTTGGTATAAAGGGGAAGGTAAAGGAATTTAGAGATGAACCACAAAGGGGCAAAGCATATCAGCATTGACTCCAAAATTCCCTTTCTAGTTCCTTCCCAAAATTCTAATGAGAGATACTATTTGACCTGTAGGTAGCTGAAAACTCTTGTAGCAGATTCAATGCCACAAGTGGCAATGAAGATCTCTGTCCTGTTTTATTAGTTCAATTCTCCTTGTTTATTTCTTCAAGTTCTCTGTTTATTTAGATCTTTTTTAATCGTGTTTCTTATTAAATTGGTTTTGTTTATCTTATTCACCTTTTTTGTTTTATTTTTAATTTATTTTTACATTTTTAGTCTTTTCTCCCTTTCCTTCCTTCCTAGTTTCTAGAACCCTCTCCCTCTACTTCTACCTATTTAGTCTTCTTTGTCTGCTGCTAGTGTGTTTGCTCTCTACTTTTCGTCTTGATGATGGATCATGTAGTATAATCCGAAATGTTGATGGAAATTTTTTTGCACACAGTGCAATCCAGAAATCTAGTACATATCTTCATGGACTGTGGAAACTACATGACTTAAATTTGTCCCGTCTTTCATGCATGGATTTGTTTGAATCCTTAGTGTAAAAATTTAAAATACATCTAAAATTTAAATCCATAGCATCCGATATCACTGCCTTGGACTTAGCATTTAAATTTCATTGCAACAAGTACAACTGTTATCTGTGAGATATATGATCTGCAGTCTGTAAGAATATTTTCTCTTTTTGCCTTAGCAGCTTATTCATTTCCGATAGTTAGCATTACAATTCTATGATGCATGGTAGACACAAATCCGTAAATACGAATACAAAGGGATTTTTTAAAATCAACATCAACATTACATCAAAATAATGGCATGATTTGAAAAAAGTAAAGAAACTCTTGATTGAATGAGCAATGATTCATGGAGCTGGGGGTCAGTCTAAAGCATCGTTGCTTTGTTTGGATTCAAATACCAGCTTTTGACAAGAAAAGGAACACCTAAGATGAGTTTTCTTTTTATTCAGATAGTAGCACATTACATGCAATTCCATCTTGATTTGATTTCACTGAGATTAACAAAACATTCCATTATCACGATGCTGTGAAAATTACCATCAGAACTTTCAATGACTATTGCTGTCACTAACCATGGTTCTCTAATGACTCCATTATAAGCATGGTCACAACAAAATCACTTGTAACAGTAGTGATTCACAGCCATATTTATGGTTTTGGGACCAATGCATTTTTTTGCACATTTTATTGATGATCTCCTTAAAACCATTGTAAACAAGGTATATAGTCTACAAAGAATGAACACTGAACAATTAAATACAGTGACAAGTAGGAGGTCAATGAGTTTGACTCAAAAACTATACAGTTGAATCTTGATAAAATGTCATAATGAAATTATCAATGATAATAACATTTTCACATCTTTATAAATTCAAGCCATTAGAACAGTGTAAGTTATGGTTAAAGGTGGCAAGTTTCAATAATTAAGTTAGCTACCTCAACCAGTGGATATCTATATACACTAATGCTTGAACTTCTATTAACACTTACCATTAAAACACAGCATCTTGAGGCATATGATAGTAAGGGAGATCACTGTCTGTATCCGCAACTGTTTAAACTATTGCACTTTAACTTAAATCAGTTGAGTTTTTGGCAATGAACATTGACAATACAAGAGGAATACCTATTGCTCACCTGATTCAGCATTGTCATGCCTTGTTTCTAAAATTTGATTGTTGTGTCCCTTTCCATTCATCATAAATTATAATTGCAAATGGCTATAACCAATATGCAGGTATTGCAATGTTCTGAGGAGGATTACACTAGTTGGCATGTGATATTTGCAATATACTGAATTATGGATTCTACCTGATCTTATTTTATGGTATTAGGACTTGAACCATCTCTCACAATAATGCGACTTCCAACTTTGAAATATATTGAAATTTGCACCTTTCTTGATACAAAGGTATAATTTTGTGGTCTCTGCAATGGCATATGACTTGCACTATTTTTTATAATAATATGAAGTGTGAACCTGCTTTGTTGTTAGTAATAACTTCCCAAAATAATGAAAACCAATGAACACAGTGGAATTCCATTCCATGTGGAGAAAAATTATGTGTTGCTGATATGGAGTAAAACATCTTGTGCACACTGACATGAAGCCTGCGACCTTAATATTTGTGTATGCTCTGTAGGGTATGAAATGCAGACTCCATCATTGCTTTTACATCCTTCATAACATGGTAACCTGTCTTAAATATTGACATACACAATATCCAAAATTCAACATTTAGAACATTAGCAAAACAGCTGCTGATAGAATAAGCGAACTTGCTCTAGAAGAAAAAATCAAATTTGAAGAAAATGGGTTGAACTTAGAGTCCTCTAGGACTTTCATCATTGATAAAACTTTCATTATGTCATGATTGCACTTAAAAGTGTAGGAACATAAATATCAAGTGAGGCAATTAAGTTATTAACTGATGACTACACCTAAATAGATATCAGTAACATCTCAACAAACTTTTCTGCAAATGATATCTATGGCTGTATTACTGCTTTCTCACTGTATTAAAAATGATGTATTTTTTAACTTTCTGACTTATACTTGTTTGGGAGCTATTGGGAGCTATTATGCACAGCTTTTAAAATATCCCCTACTGTTCTGATACTACAATTTCTGATTTTTTTCTGTGTTTGTAGTTTTTTTTTCTTTTTTTCTTTTGTTGGTTTTCTAAAAAATGCTGAAATGTAAATGCTTGGAAGTAATTCTGCAAACTAAATACTGTTTCCAAAACCAACAACAAAAATTAACTTCAAACCCTTACTCCAATTTTTTTTTTCAATTGATGCAACAAAGCATACCAATTCAGCTACAGGTCAGTATTAATTCTGGAAAGCAGCAGATCTGATATAATTCTTTTAACAGCAGCAATCAACATCTTATAATTCTGGAAATACGGCAATGACCCTGTTTTCTTCCAACACCTAGGGTTACTAGGCAACCCAAATGCAATGCCTAACTGGGAAATGACAAATTGCTGATGAAAGAGTTATTGATGATGGGACTGGACAGTCTGATTTTTGTTGTGGGGATCTGATCTGAATTCTGCCCTGGGAATCCATGCCCCTCCTTGGATCAATTTCTTTGCAGGCAAGAATGTTACGGCTGGAGAAGTGAATAATATTGCATGCAATTTCTGCCTCCAATTACCTCCTCTACAATCATTTTTTACTTTCAAATCTGCCTTCAAAACTCTGAGCAATTCTTCTCTGAATGAATTCAATTAAGATCTCCTGCAATCCCTGAAATGAGATTACCTCAAAAATATGCTAGAAAGATCTTGCACTCCTGTAGGTATCCAATCCTATGAAGGTTTCCGTCTCCACAAGCTGCGGGTTCAAACCCTTGCTTTAGCTCTCAAGCCAGAATCTCCAAAACAAAATTTTCCTGTATGAATGAAAATGGCGCCCAAATTGCTTTTTATCTTCTTCCTTAAACTCAACGCCACTTTTAGGTTATTTGACAATTTTATTTAATAAACTTCATAGTCCCCTTTTAATTTTTTAATTTTCATTATCTCCGTATGGGTGTCCACCTTGGGGAATCATTTAAGTGACTTTATAAAGTCACTTTATTATTTAATTATAAAGTCACTATTATTTATTTTGATTCATAAAGTCACTTTAATGTATTTAAATAAAGCATTAAAGTTTGTTTTTGATTGGTAAATACTAAATATGATTATTTTACTAATAATTATATAAAAGTATAGAAAATTACGTAGAGATAGAGAAGGCCATCCTGCGGACTAGTAATGCAGAGACAATAGATATTCAATGAGCCCCATTACACTCCCCTTATGGGCTAAAAACCCCTTACACAGAGCAAAATGTCAACACCCTCCCTGAGAAGCACCCTCAGTGCAAATGAAACCTATAACAGTGCAGAGATACATTGAGAAAATGGAGGGAGTAAGAAAGAACCAACAACAAATACTTAGTTCGATCTCCAAACGTGACAAAAAGGAAACACCGACGCCCAAGAATCTCAACAAGGTGATCAACACCACCCATTGGAGTGGTCAAAGCCAGCAATGCACGCACATTTTTGCTTCCAGTCGGACGCCCTCTATGACATCTCTTCACCATCAATGGCCCCGCTTCGCCATGGCCCTCTTGCCTCTTCCACTCACCT
>MU227092.1:329153-339463 GCA_018584345.1 Thuja plicata | reverse complement strand
AGTCATGGGACATGTATGCAATCTTCGTGCCTCCAAAGTTCATTCAAACAATTACTCCCCCTTCCCTAAGTGCCTTCATTCTTTCAATTTATGCTTCCATGGATGCTAATAGCCTTTCAATACTCCAACATAGGAGGTGGCGGAATCCTATGTCCCATAGGACAGCTAGGATATACTTAAGTTTAAGATTCAACTTATGTTTCAGTCCAGATTTCAAGTTCCAATTTTCAAGCATGAATTCATTCTTTCAAGTTCAGATTTTAACCATTTCAAATTTCAAATTCATTGCCATTTCAACCAAAATTTAGATTTCGTTGTTATTTCAATTTAGATTTCAAGCATAGATTTCGAGTTTCATCACCACACAAAACCAGATTTCAAGTTCAAAGTTTAAAAATCAGATTTCATGTTCAGATTTAAAATTCATGCTTCCAAGTATTCATAGTTTAGATTTCAACCATCAGATTTCGTTGCCAAGTTTCAAGTCCAGATTTCATGCATTTCAAGCTCAAATTTTATTGCCAATTCCATCAAAGTTTATGCAACTCTCAACTTCACTTCGCTGTCACCTACAGACCAGGTTTCAAGCACCTGTAAAAAGAAATTCAGAGGGGGGGTCCCCAAATTGGGGCGAGTTGTGAAGACTTCACAACAGTCAGTAAGACTAAAAAGTACAACACAATAAATATAAGTGTGTGATACGTCTTTGCCATAAAGGTAGCAAAACATAGCTTTAACAGAAAAAGTGAAAGCCCTAGAAAGAAAGTTAAGCTAAGGTGGCATTATCTTAGACATAAAACAAGATGAGTTATAAAAAGAGTGGATTAAATTACTCTCACAGAAGTAAGGAAGTAACAGGAGTTGGTGCTAAATTCATGCTCATTATAGTCCTACAGCTATAAATAATAAGTTTAAGGCTGTCTGGAGCATGGTTGAACCTGACGGTAGTCACTGGAGTTGGCCTTTCAGGCTGTAGAATGTTCCTTGTCAGAAAAGGAAAGGAGGAAGCTCCCCCTCTATACAAATCTAAGGAGTACGAGAAGAATTATATACTCTAGCAACACAGTTCTGGTTCTAAATTGTAGGTTAGATGTGTAAAAGAGCACTTGGTACCGTAAGCAGTAGTGGATCCTAACAGATCTTTGCAAATGTCCATGTGTTGGCTACCATTGTACTGCTCTACTACTGCCAATACCTTCAGCAACAGATCACAGTGCAATTGAACTGCTGCTAACTGAAATGAACTAGAAGAAGACAAAACTTCTTCAGTGGTATCAGTTGAAATATCCCTGATAGATTGCACCCAAAATTGTCTGGTCGATCTGAGTTTTTTGTCAAACAGTTGGCTAGATGTTGTTGACGAGATTTTGTGACGGCCTCGCCAACAGGGTGAGAATTGTCACCGGGTACCGGAGTAGCGACCAACTTTGCCTGAAGAGGTTTACCGGAGATCGAGCTCTCCTTGCCTCCAAGCACCTGGTAGTCAGGTCACGATGGTGCGGTAATGGTCCAGTTGGGCAGGTGACTGTTTTATGTTAAGGGGCTTGCTGGTTTTAACTCATCGAATCCTGGGGACTTAGAACGGGCAAGGTTTCCTGCAAGTGATAGTTAGCTTTGACAAAGAAAAGTCAAAAGATAGGCTAGAGTTAGAATAAAAATCTATCTATAGTCATATTATAAATTTCCAAACATCAACGGTGCTCTAGACAAAGAACCAACAACAATACCACATGTATATATGATCATCAACCAAGCATACATCAGTAGCGAAGCAAAATATTTCATTTTAACTACAAAGGAATTGGGGCAGAGGACATAAGGAAGCATACAACACGAAAGACATTTGTTAAATCCGGAATCAGAGACAACGCGAAGTGCACATTCAGAGTAATCTTTCATTCCTTCATTAACTTTAAGAGCCAACAATCACTGGTTGGTACATCCATGGCTCCAAGGGAGCATTAATCTACTGAGAAGGATCAAGTAAATAAGCTAAGAACACGAGAGAAACAATCACTATGGACAAAAAAATCATCAATTTCGCTGACCCTTGGAATGGCGTCGGACTTCTTATTTATAGACATGGCTTCGTTATCTACATCGGGATGCTCAACCCATACAACCTACATATTTACATTAAATACAATATTCACAGCCGGTACTACCCGCGCTATCAGAATCATTCTTATTTTATATTACAATAATTGAAATAGACAGAAAAGAGAGGAGAGAAAAGAAGAATTCGGGAAGAACCGATCGCCGAGGAGACACCATCGTACGTGTGGATGTGACTTGTACATTCCGGGTGTCCTGAGCCAGGCGCTCCATAAATGCAGGGCGACTCCTTGTCTTCGGGTACTTTCCTTGTACATCAGATATTAATTATTAGTTCGGTGCCTTGGGAGTTGGGAAGATGTGTGTGGTCTCTTACCTTTCTTTTGTCACTTTCAGGCCGTATTGTACTTGCTAGGCTTCTAACAAAAGACTGACAATGAATTGGGACGACGGTTGGTCGGCTCTAGAAGAATCATCAACGAGAACCACCGTAAAGAATATAGAGAATGAAGTTCGGAATTCCAGACTCTGGGAGCTTACGCTCAAAGAATAAAGAATAGAAGAATAGGGATTCATAGGAGGAGAAATCCTGGAACCCGAAGGGTTTGTTGTTCCTTAAATATCTTGAAGGCCTCCAATATTTTGACTATGCCTTCCTCATCCACTTCCTTCAAACAGTCCATAGGACTGGTAGCCTCATCAAGATAGTCTCTTGCGTCCCCAACCTTTATATTCATTTTGGAGGTGGCCTTGGCGGCATCATGCGCCTTTAACGTCAATTGGGTGAGCTTCCCCATTATTGCGCTATCAAAATCTCCCGACGGTCGAAATTGTGCATCAACCAGCTCATCAAATTTAACTAATAAAGAATCAATGGGAGTATATGCTCCGGTGTTCAATGGTTTTGCTGCCGTGACCTCCCGAATAAATGCCGTATGCGTGGGTGTCTAAGACCTTTACCAGTTGCTTGCTAGTCCTGATTCGGAACGCAAGTCTGGAGTACTGGGTCTTCGGGAGCTCATAAAGTTGGTTCCCCAAAATTCTTGTCTCGGCCAAGTCTTCTTCTCCCAGGCCCAAAATTTTCCTGAGATCCTCCTTCCATCCCTCATGTTTCTCGGATTCTTCCTGCCATGCTGGGAGGAACTTCCTTAGTTGGTCGACGGTGTCATAGGCCCTGTATAACTCCAAGAGAGATTCGGACAAAAAGCTTCTCATAGCTTCCAGTTGCTTGACCACCCACTCATCCACCGCCAACACTTTTTTCTTCATGGTTCGGAGTGCATCTATGTCGCCCTATGGAAGCAGGGTTCTAGAGGTAGAGGACGTGGGCATTGCAAAAGAGAGGGGAAGTGCTCATTTGGTCAAGAACCTTCGGAGATTTGACTTTGAAGCTTGGAGCTCTTTCCTCTTCTGATATTCTTTATCGTACCAGTCATGGATAGCCCAATTCGCTTCATCTAGGAGACCCTGCTGTCCTCTTCGGTCTCTCCAGCCCAGGGGAATTTCTGTTGTGGTGTAATCTTCGGCCGCTACTTCAGATTCGTTCCTGTTCCTTGGTGGGGCCGCTACAGTGGCCACCACATTTCCGTTTGGATCCCTCCGAATATTATGAAGGGTCCGAGCCTTCTTTAGTTTCTTTGCCGCCTAGCCTTTGGCCAATATCTCGGCAAGTGACGGAGGAGCTGATATTTCTGTTGGCAATTTTCTCCTCTGAGAACTCTACCAGCCACTGTGGAGAACCCTGTGCCTCGCTCATTACCATTTTTGAACCTGAGGTATTGATAGGAGTGGTCTTCTCACTCTAGAGTCAACTTGACTCTCTTCTAAGGTCTCCTTCCTAGACCTATTAGGGATTCTACAAACCCTAACCTCAAGGGCAAGTCACCAAGATCTTCACCCTTCCAACCAAGATCCACCCTATCAACAAGATCCTTCACTACTCACTGAACCTACAAGAGTAGATTCCCCATCACCTAGCCAACTCACTCACAATGCTTTGCAGAGTTGAATTCTCACCTCCTTAGGTCATTTTAGGACATTCTTGAAGGTTTGAAACCATCAACCATCCTTTCACACATCAAGCTCCTACAATCTAGGACTAGACCTAAAAACTGCTTGTAGCCCTATTTAGGCTCAAATTCTTGATTTTATTACAAATTCTCCAAATAACCCCCAAATCTATCATTGGATTCAGTCACCCATTATTGAGATACAACTGATTTCAAAGGTTTTGCTAACCCAAGCCCTCCGTACAACACCTTAAAATCCTTAGGGACCTTGTCCTTAAATATAGGGCTAATTGGACTTTTCACTGTATTTACCATCACAACCTGATGAAATCAACTCACCAGTTGCCACCATTGCATGGAAGGTCGTATCACTTCCCATTTACCAACCTCCAACCATTGGATTACTTCTTTCAATCCAACCCTGCTTGTTATGGTTCTTTGTTAATCTATTTCCCTAGTCGGGCTATAGCCAAGCTCGCCTAGGGCAAGAGCTCAAAAATCAACCTTGTCACTTCTACTCCTAAAACCAAAAGGAAAAGTATGTACAGTGACCCCTCTTTCGTTCTATCTAGGCCCATTTTCCTTGCCATGGATTCAAGAACCTCGAGGAGCCATTTTCTATGTACAGTTCGGAATTCGACTAGAGAACACCAGTTACAAGAAAATTTAAAAAGAAACTACAAAATGAAAATTATCTGACTATCTCACTCCACACAAAGCTAAGTAACACTCATGAGAAGATAATTACAAAGGAAAGACAAACAAACTAATCCATTTACATGGCTATTCAATTCAAGATGCTCTAAAACTATTACAGTGATAGTCTGCAACTTTGTAATGAATCAAAATTCAATCAAAATGGCATCCAAACTTAGTATCTCGCCATAGAAGTGCTTATATAGGCCTCCTCTGACCAAAACAACCGATCAAACTGATCAGTAACTACCTTTAGGACAAAAGCAACTTTTCTTGCAAAGTTGTCGAGCAACTTTTAAAAGTTGCAAATTTGCTTTGAGCAATTTTACATCTTTTTTGCATCTTTTTGACAAATTTGATTTCTGATGGTTTTAACTCCATGGATGCATCACAAAAGGTCTCAAATCAACTCGTAAGACTCAAAACAACTTCAAAACACTCTCCTAAGCATCTAGATTGTCCATTCCACATTTTAACCCAATTTGTCCTTTAGGACATTACAAAGAGTGGATGAACAAAACCTTTTCCAAGACAAACTTAACAAACCCTAAACCTCTTCAAAATCATCCTAAACTTCCCTAAACTGACTAGACAACTATAGAAGGGCTTTTAACCCTAGGTGCTCCTGCACCAGATATCCGTGGGCCTTTGCTCCGGTTCCTCCATTATTGTGTCGTCGGCGTTGTCGCTGGGATCATCACCTCTATTTTCTTCCCCCATCTCCGTTTCATTTCTCGGGATATTTTACGCGGGCGGGGAAGATGGCGGCGGCTGTGGAATCTGTTCATCTTGGGCCTTTTCTTTATAGGTGTCTGGGGGAGGTAATGGGCCTTGATCACATGTTTGAGGTTGGAGCATAGCATCTAGGGGTAGAGTTGTTCTGTAAGGTCTGGTTTCCCCAGAGGCTAACAATTGCTCTTCAACCCTTTTATTTTCTTGTTCTACTTTTCTCTTGGCTTCTTTTTGCCGGTGCTCTTCTTCTTGCTCTTGGGCACATTTCACGCCTCTTCAATCTCCTCTTTCTAGAGGGTATTTGTATCTTGTCCCCGGACCGCCTCCTCGGTTAGTTGCTCTTCAGCTGCGTGCAGACTGCCCAATTCATTGACTTGGAAGAAGTCGCCAACATTTGTTTGAGAGATCTCTGGTGGATCCTCTGGGGCATTGTCTTTTTCAGAGGAGGAAGTGGAGGGAATCTCTTGGACCTCGGCCACATTTTCAGGTTCCAAGCTTGGGTCTTTATTTTGGGGGGATCTATCGATCTTTTGTTTCTTCCTCCTTTGAAGTGGTGCCCTGACGGCAACTATCTCTGCTTCTTTCCCATCTCCTCGTCACATGACATACCAAATGGGGTAACCAGGGAGGGAGCTGTAGTTTGTAGGGGTCGGGAGCCTACCGGGGTGGCCCCGAGGCCAAATGTTACGCCAGAGCTAGTTGCTTCTACCAACTTCCTGGACCTCTCCAATTGCTCATCTAATTGCCTCATGAGAGGCTTCGGTACCGGATCCGACAGCTGGGAGGATGCATTGACCTTCTGTTTTCCTTGGGCTTTGGATTGTTCCGCTACCTGGGGTCCAGGAACAGTTGCTCCCAAAAATTGTGTATCCAATTGGACACTCTTCAGACATACTCTGGCAAAATGAGCGTGACTTCGTTCAACAACAGTTCTGGAGACAATCTCTATAGACAAAATTTCCTGGGTGCTCCAGTCCACCGAAGAGAGACTCAACTTGTCAATTCCTGCTTCTTTATACTCAGGGTCTTCAAGAGACCTGCTGTTAGAGAACTCCTGCGGGCATGTCCGGAGGCCGAGATGCTCAATTATGCCCTTTGACATTCTTGAATATTGCATGTTTTGGATATCAAAATCATCCTAGGAATCTTCCCAAAAATATTTTAAATGTGGCTCGTGGGGTTGAGATTCCCGGGGCATTGCCTTCTCTAGCCAACCGCGTGGATCATAATTCTTGCGGCTAAGTGAAAATTTGGTAAAGTTCAAACCACTTAACTCATTCTTTGCTTCCCGAGCCGCAGTGAAGGTGTATGTGTATTTGCCGTAGGTGACTGGGAAGGACAATGAGGTGATCTTCTTCGTGGCCAATAAGGCGTGTACCTCCAATACCTGCTTGCAAAACTCTAGCAAAACAACTTTATCCTTGCAATGCTTAGTTAACAAAAATGGGCTGCCGAAAAACCCAATAATCCAAATGTAAGTATGTTGTGAAAATTGGATCAAATAACATCCCCATGGGCTGACCATGGCCATCGCCTTTGAAGACAGCCTGTAACCTACATCTTTAGTGAGTGCCTTTACTCCATGAAACACAAAGGCGCCATTCACTCTGCAAAAAAATTGAAATGATCCATCCCATTGGATTTGGGGAAAATGATCCCATGGGGTGGATTGCCTTATTTGTAAACCGAGGACACCAACTGTGTCCAATCCCCGGATTCCTCCTTGCTGCTGGGCAAGAGACCACAAAACAAAAGATGTCATATAAAATCGACTATCTTCCCCCACCTTCCTCATCTGGGTGTCCACATGATTGGAGATGATAGCGGCCCAGTCAAAACACTGCCTGTTTGTGGTCATGCAGTAGTAGTACATCCAAGGGGAGAACCCCTGAGCGCAGGGTTTGTCGAAAATTCTGCTCAAAAATATTATCCCGGCTTGGATTGGCTCCTTGAAGTCGGAGCGAGGGATATCCAGTTTAATCTTCTTAAAGTCTTGCCATGGACTTCTCAACCACTCTGCATTAAGGAGGCGCCGAGCTGCATCTCCCGCCTCTGTAAATTGTGGTATTGAGGCTGCTTGGGTCATGGTGATGGCACCCTTGAAGAAAGGAATCCTCCATACCATGGCAATGGTATCTTGGTCTAAGGAGGCGATAGGCACTCCAGAGGATGTGATGACGGCGCAAGCAGCCTCCTTGTAGTTCTTGGCCATATGTAATATAGACTCCGGAGCCTGCACGGAGTGAGGGAAGCAAGCTGCCTGGATGATTCCGGAGGCAGCGATGTTGACAGATGCTAAGTCATTGGCTCGCCTCAACCGGTATATGGCTTGTCTGAGGCTTCCCAGTTCGGCCCAGGTACCGAAATTTGTATCCGAAAATTCTCAGATTGTTGTTTCAATCTACGAACCTTGAATGGTTCCCTCTTTCTTGTACTTATCACCAACCGGAGCTTTTCAAAGGCCTTTTTTGCTTTTGACTTCTTTGTTGGAACTGCAGATCTGCTAGGGAGCTCCAGGCTTCATGGTGGTGACCCTGCTGCTGCCATTTTCTTGATTAGAACTTGCAAGACTGGACGACTGTCAGTATAAGATATATGATATATTAAGCTTACTGAAACTCCGGATTTGGGGACTTCGAGGATCACATACCCTGTTAGTTGGAAACAAATAAAGAGCATTGATTAACGACAAAGAATACCGGACGAGACGTCGTCTTCTTAAGCAAACAGTAAAATGCATGCTGAGAAGTTCGGAGTTCGAAGATAGTGACTTAGTGAATTGCTGTTAGAACATGCGTGCCAGTAACCACTAAGATGTCTAGGGACTGAATCCCAGGATAACGAAAAGGCTTAGTTACTGATTCGGGTGCGGATGCCGATGCCGATGCGAGATGCGGGTGCGTGAAATTTTTTTTTGGGGGGATGCGGATGCGTGTATATATATATATATTGTGCAAATATTATATTTAATGAATTCTCATACATTTAAAATATATTGTAACATTAATAAAATGTATATTATAATATATATAAAATAATTATATATAAATATAAATAACAACATACTAAATAAAATAATTAAATATAAATATAAATATATAATATATATTATTACATAAAATAATTAAATAATTAAATAATAATATATATCAAATAATTAAATAATAATATATATGAGCAGCGAGGAATATTACCGTATTCCATATCGATTATTATTATTCATTGAATGAAATAATATTAATAAATGAATGAAATAATATTAATAAATGAATGTAATAATTAAATATAATATTACCTGGACACAATCATCAGCGAGGATATTGACGGAGGATATTGACGGCGAACAATATATGTGTCATAGGTAATAATCGTTAGCATATTTTAATTTTTTATGAGTTACCGCATCCATAGGGCATCCACCCCGCATCCGCTCCAGCTTCCGCATCCGCCCACATCCGCTCCCGCATCAAGCCTTCAGGAGCTCGCATCGGTAACTAGGCGAAAAGGTGTAAACGGGCCATTGATGCGACGCTAATTAATACTGGTCATTCCCAGGGCTAAACACATGTGCATCCACTCACGCGGAGTTATGGCGTTTAGCTGACAGTTGGCATATCATAAAGGGCATTAACGACCAACTAGGACAAAATTTAAATGTTCGATCGTGGGAACCAGTCTTGCCATTAAGTCGGACACGGCGAAGGAGAGAGAAAACTCCAAACCAGCCGTCACAAACACAGACTCGACTCTGCGATCATCCTAGACTCTGCAACTTCACAAAATTCGACCATTTGACAACAAGACCTGGGTCACACCGACACGTCATGGAGTCCATATGTAATGTCCCCATTTTTAGTAGGTCATTGAATTGATGGTGCTAGGTCATTATTGTGATCCTCGTGGTCTGGCGAGGTGTTTAGAGGGTCATTGGTGTGAACTTACTATTTATAGTAAGTCAATGGATAGTTCCGATGAGCTTAGATGAGTTAGAGGAGTTGAATGACGCTCTCAGTTTTCATTTTTGGCTTCCGGTTTGGGCTCCAAGAATCTTGGAGAGAGCGTCTATTTTTAGTAAGTCACCCCGTCAGGTTCATTCATCATCTTTCATCATCAAGATCACTCCTGTGCAGACAGATTTCGATTCAGATGCTTCTTCAGTTGTTTTCGCAAGGCGGGTGGTTTATCATTATTATTTAATTAACTTTGCTAAGGTTGCCATTTTTGTTGGTATTATATGTTGGATACCTTGGTGTTATAGCTTGTTGGAATCAGGATGAAAAGTTTTAAATCTTGAGCACAAGAAATAGGGACCTTGCGTGTCATAATTTCGTGATATTGGTGAAAAGGTCATTTTTGGAGCCAAATGAGTTAATAAATTATATTATTCAATGTGTGCCTAAGTATAAAAAGTGTTTTAAGTGAAAAGTGTGTGAGAGAAGACACTTTTTAATTATAAAAACAATGCTTTGTGAAAGGCAAATCAGCTATTGAATATTTTATAATTTTTCTTCTTGAGCCTTGGGCTAGGGTTTCTGAGTTCTTCACTGTTGCAATTGTGCTGAGGTAAACAATTGCAAGAACTCTCTACTGTATTTCTGTGGCTAAGGAGAGAATTGGATTTATTCTGTAGATTATTATTTGAGGAAGATTATTGATAATTAATTGCCACATGGAGAGTGCAATTAATACTGAAATTGGTTTTCACATTGAACTGGGGCCTGCATTAAGAGGTCGATCGGATTGGAGCTTGTTGGAGATTGAACTAGAGATTTATTGTTTGGTTTATGGACTGAGATCTTACTGTATTGGAGCTGAATA
>MU227092.1:301148-329103 GCA_018584345.1 Thuja plicata | reverse complement strand
AACGTTCCATGTTGGTGAATTGTGCTTGTATGGTTTAGCGTTAGGAAGTGGAAGTATTTTGTTTGGCTTTGACTGGTTTACAGTCCCTTCCTCAGCGTGAGTTTTCTTTGGTTGTTGCTGCTGGTTCATGGAGTGGTAATTTATTAGCAGCCATGTAGAGAGATAACATGGTGGCGTTTTTTGAAATCTGCTGGCAGCCGCTTGGTTACAAAGTTGGACTTTATTTATATAATTGCTGTGATGTATCTGTTTGATATATGCCGTATTTAGTTTGACAAATCCATAGGTTGGAGTTAGATGCTATTTCTTTTTCCTATGAAATTGTATTGGCTGTTATACATATTGAAACGTTGGATTAGATTCATCTTGGATGGTTGTTTTCATACTTATTTGGGAATTACAAAAAGGACTTATATAATTGTTCTGGAAAAAATATCAAATCTCTTTATTTTCATAATTAGAAAAGTTGTTCATATTGGGTCATCCAGAAGGAGCCAGTCAGACTCATTACAGTGGTATCGAAGCCTCTTTCTTGCGAGCCTGTGGGAATTTGTAAAAATATTGAGTGAGTGATCAACACTCTATTGAAATTGAATGGATATGTACAGGGGAACTTATAGCAGTAGACAGGTGAAACCATATAGCAGTAGACAGAAGAAACCATCAGATAGTTTGTCTGAATTTAAAAGGCAAACTGATGCCTTGGTTAGACAGTTGGATCGTAGTCAGGATATTAAGAACATGCTTAGTGAATAGTTGTCAGATCCGGCTACCATTGATAGGGCAGCTAGATACATGGTTTCAGTCTTGGGCAGATCTTCTTCTTGCAGGACACAGGATACAAGACAGGTTGACACGGTGAGGGAGGTCAGGAGAGACCTGCGAGATGATTTCACAGTTGCATGTGGGCCTAGCACATCAGTTCCAGAGATCAGTGCCCCTCCAGTTTTGTTACCCCACACTTTTATTGTAGGGTCATTACCTATCTCAGTGGACGAGCACATGATAGTTAGACCGGACAACAGATGCATGGAGACTCAGCACTCAGTTGATGGTCTGGTGATACAACAAGAGTCGACGCCTACAGTTGATGTTCGTACTATACCGGATTGTATTATAGGGACAGCCAGTGGCTCCAGTTCAGTTTGTTGGGAGGATAGTCCTATGGTCGATGTTGAGGGAGTTGCTGATAGAGGGAGTGCTGTAGTGTTGGAGGATATGACGGTGGACTCTGGATCGCCAAAGGAGGATACCACTTTTGAGGACTGCCTTGAGGAGATGGAGTTAGATAGTACAGATCTGGATAGCGACAGTCCCGAGATGGGGTAGTGCAGGAGATGCGAGTATTCTCTTGTGTTGAGGATTTGAGCATGGAGTTTGCATGTGGTGATACCAGTGTTAAGTTTGAGATAGTAGACACGGACTCATGCTAGCATGACTTGGATTCATTTGTTAGCAGGGAGTCAGATGAGGTTCAGTTCGGGTCACCAAAGGAGGTAGAGCCCTTGTTAGCATCTTGGGTTGCTACCGGTACTTCCTATGTGACCCACGAGGATGACTCCATCAGTGGTGAGTCATGTGTGTATCAAACCCTGGGAGAGGACTCCGAGTTGCTGGAGAGTGCAGATTGGTCCCAAGATCTGGATTATTCAGAGGTTACAGAGGACGAGGCAGCTGAGAGTGTTGAGGAGGTAGATTCTGTAGCAGCGTCCTCGGGTACAGAGGAATTTGATGGAGATGTGTCAGATGCTAGTACTCCGTTTGAGGATGTGAGTTCAATTGTTAGTTCACAGAGCTCAGATGACATCACACTGGGGGATAGTGTTTCTGAAAGGAGTATGTTGGGTACCACTTCTATTCATAGTACGGACATCGTACTAGGGGTGATGCATAGGAGGCCTATTATTCAGAGTCATCATGTGTCTAGTCAGTTGAGAGTCAGCGAGCATGATATTGTTACCACATTCGAGCATTTTGATGTTGCTCGACAGCTGTTGGCTGTTCATGGATGGGGTGCTCCTATGGATGATGAGCATGGTAGTTGTTACTTGTCTTTGACAGAGATTCATGCCTTACGGGAGGCTGTTGGAATTTTGAGACAAGACTTTTTTCGGTTGGTAGCCGACCGAGATCACCTAGTTGAGTGGGGAAGTACAACATATGAGGCACTCTTGGATAGAGAGGACGAGGTGAGTGAGCTTACTCGGGAGCTCATGATGACTTCTAAGGTTTTAGAGAGCACTCAGTTGGCTCTCCGGGAGTCACTGGTTCAGTTAGCAGAGGTGACTGTGGAATTGGAGCAGCTTCAGTCTACACCAACACCAGATCCAGTGCACTTACATATTGTGGTGTCTGGTGATTTGATGATGTCCACAGTTGGGGTTGTTGGATGTGATGGTGTTGGGGATACATCCACCCTTGATTCGAGTGTTGGAGGTACAGGTTCACTTCCATCGGATACTTGTGCAGTTAAGTTAGGCACTGCAGTAGAGGGTTGCAGTGTACTTGACTTTGGGGTGGATATTCTGGTTGGGATGGATACTCCAGTTGGTAGCATTGCGTCAGGTGATATAGTACAGGACGTTGTAGGTAGTGTACTGGACCCGTCAGTGTTTAGTGTTTCTGTTCATGACACTACTCCTTTGATTGCTCAGCAGGGAGGCATGGTATCACCTGAGTTGGTTGTTAGTGATCGCATAGCTGGTGATGATAGGCAACTAGCTACTTCACAGTTACACGATGACCAGTTATGGATCCGAGGGGAGCAGATGGATGCTACTACCTATAAATTTTACTGCACAGAGTCATTCTTGGATCACCGTCTTGAGAGTTCAGAATTTCGTGAGGGATCTTACCGAGCTTCTGAGGGTGTTCTCATCCGGGGTAGTGGCGCAATTCGGCGTTTGGTGAGAGAGATTGTAGGTACCTTGACTACGATGCTCCCTCATAGATATTTCGAGGTTGGGTTTGCTGAGAGGGTCACCAGGACCTTGTCCAACCAGTTGTGAAGAGTTCGAGATTGGAGCGCGACTGGGGGATGATGAGCCTCTGACAGAGATCAGAGCATTTTATTGTCGTTACACAGTGAGGGGTGCTCATTATTTTTCCTTTGACCCACATGTTGATGAGTTGATGGCACATAGATGTGGGTTGGCTCCTAGTCTTTATCATCTGTTATGTGATGGGTTCACGCCATCAACAGTTGATGGGAGTTTTGGTTGCAAGTCAGTAGCAGGTAACTTGCAGAGTTATGGTGACTGCAGAGATTATACGGTCGGTGGATATCCAGGTCCTGGTACAACTTTGTTCAGGGGTATTCATCACTGTTGTGCAGATGGTCTACACACTCAGTACAGGCCAGTTGGGTGTGCAGGGGGAGTTCAGTATGGGATCCGAGTCACCCATACATCTTGGGTTTTGATGGTCCTGAGATTTATTTCTCTTGGGATCCGAGTAGAGATAGATTCAGTACGGGAGTGTGGGTGAGTGGTTGTTATGGATCTTTTTACAGAGTCATCCTGTTTGTTTTTTAGGGGATGCTACAGGAGCCTGCACTTTGTGCCAGAGGCATGGCTTACAGTTTTCCGTGGGATCCAGGTGGATTGTGATGTTTCTTGTTCTAGTGATTGTTTGGGGACAAGCAATCTTCGGGAGGGAGGATTGTAATGTCCTCATTTTTAGCAGGTCATTGAATTGATGGTGCCAGGTCATTGTGATCCTCGTGGTCTGGCGAGGTGTTTAGAGGGTCATTGGTGTGAACTTACTATTTATAGTAAGTCAATGGATAGTTCCAATGAGTTCAGATGAGTTACAGGAGTTGAATGACGCTCTCAGTTTTCATTTTTGGCTTCCGGTTTGGGCTCCAAGAATCTTGGAGAGAGCGTCTATTTTTAGTAAGTCACCTCGTCAGGTTCATTCATCATCTTTCATCAATAGGATCACTCCTGTGCAGACAGATTTCGATTCAGATGCTTCGTCAGTTGTTTTCGCAAGATGGGTGGTTTATCATTATTATTATTTAATTAACTTTGCTAAGGTTGCCATTTTTGTTGGTATTATATGCTGGATATCTTGGTGTTATAGCTCGTTGGAACCAGGATGAAAAGTTTTAAACTTGGGCACAAGAAATAGGGACCTTTCATGTCATAATTTCATGATATTGGTGAAAAGGTCATTTTTGGAGCCAAATGAGTTAATAAATTATATTATTCAATATGTGCCTAATTATAAAGTGTTTTAAGTGAAAAGTGTGTGAGAGAAGACACTTTTTAATTATAAAAGCAATGCTTTGTGAAAGGCAAATCAGCTATTGAATATTTTATAATTTTTCTTCTTAAGCCTTGGGCTAGGGTTTCTGAGTTCTTCACTGTTGCAATTGTGCCGAGGTAAACAATTGCAAGATCTCTCTACTGTATTTCTGTGGCTAAGGAGAGAATTGGATTTATTCTGGAGATTATTATTTGAGGAAGATTATTGATAATTAATTGGCACACGGAGAGTGCAATTAATTCTGAAATTGGTTTTCACATTGAACTGGGGCCTGCATTAAGAGGTCGATCGGATTGGAGCTTGTAGGAGATTGAAC
The DNA here is from genome assembly GCA_018584345.1 of Thuja plicata. Classification (NCBI taxonomy): domain Eukaryota; kingdom Viridiplantae; phylum Streptophyta; class Pinopsida; order Cupressales; family Cupressaceae; genus Thuja; species Thuja plicata. Next base: position 324,518 of record MU227092.1, on the reverse strand, counting down.
TAGAGATTTATTGTCTGGTTTATGGACTGAGATCTTCTGTATTGGAGCTGAATATTTTTTGGCACTTGTGGAGTTTGGTCTGCTGCAGACGTTTCAAGGGTTTGGAGGTTATATGTTGGCTGAGAACGAATCATTCTCAGAATTTGTATGCAGTTTGAATCAACGTTCCATGTTGGTGAATTGTGCTTGTATGGTTTAGCGTTAGGAAGTGGAAGTATTTTGTTTGGCTTTGACTGGTTTACAGTCCCTTCCTCAGCGTGAGTTTTCTTTGGTTGTTGCTGCTGGTTCGTGGAGTGGTAATTTACTAGCAGCCACGTAGAGAGATAATATGGTGGTGTTTTTTGAAATTTGCTGGCAGCCGTTTGGTTACAAGGTTGGACTTTATTTATATAATTGCCGTGATGTATTTGTTTGATAGATGCTGTATTTAGTTTGACAAATCCATAGGCTGGAGTTAGATGCTATTTCTTTTTCTTATGAAATTGTATTCGCTGTTATTCATATTGAAACGTTGGATTAGATTCATCTTGGATGGTTGTTTTCATACTTATTTGGGAATTACAAAAAGGAATTATATAATTGTCCTGGAAAAAATATCAAATCTCTTTATTTTTCAGAATTAGAAAAGTTGTTCATATTGGGTTATCCAAAAGGAGCCAGTCAGGCTCATTACACCATAACTCGTTTCGACAGACTTCGCAAAGAATTTGAACAAGAACAAACTCACACTATTATTCACAAGGAACTAACTAATTACATGCACCTACAAGAATTTACAACATTTACATGAAATTCACAGTATATCTACACATTTTACAGGATATATACGAATTTATAGAACAATTTACAGGAACATTTACACTTACTTACAGGACACCCAACCCACGGGCTGGACAAGCTGCGGAGGGCAGACACTGAGACCACAAAGGACAAGCCCAAAAGCCCGCATAAGCACTATTTACAGAGCAGGTCTCGGGCAACACAAGGGCAAAAAGAAGAAATAAAAATGACAACAAGAAAGAAAGCAAAGCCGAAACAAGGAGAAAGAAACATGAAACAAGCCAACGGCCAAGGAGGGACCTACCTGAAACAGAAAATGCTGAAATTGATGCAACCTTAAATGCCGCTTTACCAGTCGCTTCAACAACCCGATGCCAATACCCAAATGCAAACGCAAGCACTCACACAATTTCATTGTTGAGAACTCGAGCTCGGGGAACACTTTGCATAATTTCGCTGTTGAGAACTTGAGCTCGGGGAACACTTCGCACTTCGCAGTTAATCTCTCAAGAGGTAATTTTTGCTTGTGGTAAATGTAAAAGTGACAGGTAAAAGCCTTTTATAATGCCTAAGGGAGCGTATTAATTGCTGATCAGGAGTCCAAGGATAAGTAGATTCCAAAGTCTGGATGTCGGAGCACCCGACGTTCACTCCTTCAAGCGAAGACAGAAGTGACGACACCGGAATCCCCGTAGTCCGAAATTCCTTGACCACAAACGAGAAGACACTCTGGGATTCGGATCCCGGAGAAACACAAAACAAGGGAAAGAAAACAAGGCAAAAGCAAAGAAAAAGGGACGCAACATTTTACCTCAGAAAATGTAGGGACAGTTATGCAGGGCATAACATATGTATAGTTTCAGTTTGAAATGACATTGGCACGAGACTGCTGTTAGTTTATGCTATGCACTTCTCACTCAAAAAACATACATCAATAGAACTTTGGGAGATAAAAACCAAATCCTTCAGATATCAGAAATTGAATTCAGATTACAGGAAGGAAAATATAATATCCTGACCTTATTGTAAACCCAACATTGTTTAGCAGACATATTAATATATCAACTCATATAATCTTGTGAACAACTACAGTCAGTACCAACCTTTGATATACCCTCTGTAAACTTTCATGCCCTTAGTTCATAGCCACGACCAGCATTTGGAAGCACCACACAACTCACACAAGGAGCTTTAATATTCTGAATTGATCCATCAAATGTATTGAACCAATACAATCCTCAAAGTCGTCTCCTCAGGTTTTGATCAGGAAGAATGGTTTCTGGAAAGTATGGGCGCCTAGACTTCACCAACCTTTGCCAAACAACAACAGGAAGAATATTAAGTGCTGGATTAAATGAACTGTCTTTTATGTGCCATAGTGTCAATATTTGTTGCGAAGAACAAACTCTTTATGCCGGATATATTGATCCATGCCAGGAACGATGTTTTCATGCAATGATTTGGGGCTTGCTACAGTTACATAAAGGTAGACCACGAACCAAGTGGTGAATTCATGCCTTAAGCCAATATTATAAACCTTTTCTCCTGCTATGGCTGCAATGAAAAGGAAGACTCACGACTTGTACAGGTAAGCACTTCACGCGTTGGCATCACCTCCAACAATAATGTGATATCGTCCATAATCTGTCTTCCAATCCTCAACAGTCCAGTAAGTAGGATGTAGCTACATCCATATTTGTGGGCGGATGAAACTCAAAAACATCCTTTGATGGGCTCTTGAAGCGATTCCACAAGGAGTATGGAGCCCCATGCAAACACCAACAGATGCACTTCCTATATATTAATAGCTTTGATATGATTGATATATATATATATATACATACATTATTATCATTACGATCATATTGATCAGATTATATATATATATATATTATTATTAGTATCATTGATATTGTACTTGATATACTTTACATTCAAAGTAAAGTGAAACAGCTGTTATATCGACCGTGGTCGATGTGTTAATAGTATGCATAAGTTACGATAACTATCGTATGATAGTTATCGTAACACATATATTAATATGTGTTACGATAACTATTATACGATAGTTATTGTAGCACACCAAGTTATACGAACAGCAATTGAACCTTATGTTATCGGTATGTTATGATTCACCATGTCTATGTAAACTTTAAAGACATGACTGTTAAGATATGTATTTATACATCTTTATGTATGCTGTAGAAACATATCAATCACAGTTTTATATTACTAGTACAACATACATAAAGAACTTGCATGTGCATATATAATTCAGTGTATATTCAGAATTTAATTATATTTAATATAGCATATTAAATTCTCTCTATTAAAGATCTGCATTCCTAACATGGTATTAGAGCCTCTTTAGAGAAGAATTAAATAATTAAACTTCTGAATTATATCAAATTGCTGTTAGAATTTAAAAGGAAAATTACAAATGGCCAATAGCATTAAAGGGGAAGACAAACTTGAAGGCACTACAAACTTCTTCTCATGGAAGATACGAATCCTGACATTACTTCAAGAGCTCGAGTTAGATTCTTATGTTGAAGAGGATATAAAAATGCTTGAGGATGAACGTGATAAATCAACCTGGAAAAGGCGTAACAACAAAGCAAAGAAAATAATAATCGATGCTGTAAAGGACCACATTCTTCCTTCCATAGCAAGGTTAAAAACTGCCTATGAAGTATTTAAGACCATTCAAGAAACATATGAGATCAATAATACAAGTAGACTACTTACTCTCAAACAACAACTTTTGAATCTAAGGATGAACAAAGGGGAAACCATTACATCTTACTTTCTAAGAATTTCTGAATTAAAGGATCAGCTATCTACTATTGGGAACAATGTTGACGACATGGAGTTAACATTAATTGCTCTTAGAGGATTACCTATCTCATGGGAATCCTTTATTCAATGTATAACTGGTTGCCCCTCCCTACCTAAGTTCGATCAACTAAAGAATGATTGTACTCAAGAGGAATCCCGATTAATATCAAGAGGGAGCGGGCAAAATAGAGGAGAGATCTAAGCTCTACATACTCGAATTTCAAAAACAACAAAAGGAAGTTCAAACATAAGAAGGGAAACCATAGCCAAAATCACAAAACCAGAGACTTCTCCAAAGTGCAATGCTATAAATGTGATAAACTTGGACATACACACAGGGTCTGTCCAGAGAAAAAGAAAATTCAAGCTGCAATAGCCGAAACCAAAGAAGCAGAGATATCCTTATTCTTCTTGGCCTTATCAAGTGAAGTAAACTCAAGCAAAAACAATTTGATAATCGATAGCGGAGCATCAAGGCACATAACGGGATTCAGAGATCAATTTGAAACCTTGGAAGAACCTTCCTCTGAAGAAGTTACAATTGGAGACAACTCCACCTATCCAACAAAAGGAATTGGGACCTGCTCAATCAAATTGAAAACAAGAGTAACTCTACAATTGGGACCTGCTCAATCAAATATTCTCACTTATGTTCTCTTTGTACCAAGCATAAAAAGGAATTTGGTCTCTATTTCAGGCTTAGCAGATCAAGGCTATCGTGTTACATTTCAAGAAGACAAAGTGTTATTATGGCCTAAGAACACTAACCTTAAAAATGCTATTTCTATAGGGTATAGGGATGGAAGCCTATACAAATTATGTAATAGTCACCAATTAGCTCTATGTCATGAAGTGTCAAATTTCTAATCAACTATGGCACAGAAGGTTATGACACTTTCGATTTAGCACTCTTCCTTCCATAAAGAAAATCACTACAGGCATACCTAATCTAAAATCTGATCATATTGGAACTTGTAAAGGATGTGCTCTAGGAACAATTATCAAAAGATCGTTTTCCTCTAGTGAACATAAAACCAAAGATGTACTAGAACTCATTCACACAGATTTATGTGGACCTATGTTGACTCTCTCACTAGGAGGATTTTCATATTATGTGATTTTCGTTGATGACTACTCTAGAAAAACTTGGATCCAATTTCTTAAACTCAAAGAATCAAATGAAGTATTGCTAAAATTCAAAAAATTTAAAGCATTAGTGGAAAATCAAACTCGGAAGAAAATAAAAATCCTAAGATCAGACAACGGAGGTGAATGCATCTCCGAAAACTTTAAAGATTTTTGCAAGTATGTTGGGATTAAGAGGGAATATACTGTACCTTATAATCCTCAATAGAATGGAGTAGCAAAAAGGAAAAATAGAACTATTATTGAAGCTGCCAAGGCTATGATGCATGATCAAAATCTTCATACCTCATTTTGGGCCGAAGCATGTAATACTGCCGTATACATTCAAAACAGATGTCATTACTCAATTCTAGAAAACATTACACCTGAAGAAGCTTTCACAGGGAAGAAACCAGATCTAAGTCATCTAAGAATTTTTGGATGTCTAGTATATGTTCACATTCATAAAGAGAAAAGAACCAAACTAGAACCCTCTGGGAAGAAAGGAATATTTGTTGGCTATAGTGAAACTACTAAAGGATAGAGGGTCTACATACCAGGACAAAAATCTATTGACATTAGTAGAGATGTAAAATTTGAAGAGGACATTGCTCTCAAACTCTCCACACTTATAGAAGGATCAAATGGGAATCAGAGGGAGAATATTCACGACACTGAGAATACACTTCAAGATGATGAGAACTACATTGTTGAGAAACAAAGAGAGAACACAATAGATCTTCCTTAATCCAATCTTGAAGAGGTTGAAATTCCTAACAACAAGAAAAGGCCACTATGGGCAAGAAAAATGTTTGAAGAAAATAATGTTGAACCGGATGAGATGTTTAGAGAAAGTAAGAGAACAAGAAATCAGAAATGCTATCTTGTACTTATGACTGAACTCACAAAATCCGAACCTCCTAATGTTAAAGAAGCTTTAACATGTCAAGCCTGGAAAGATGCAATGATCGAAGAATATCAATCCCTAGTTAAGAATGATGTTTGGTAAGTAGTACCAAGATCTAAAGGAAAGTCAGTCATTTCTTCAAGATGATTATTTAAAATCAAATATGCTTCAGATGGTAGTATCGAAAAACATAAAGCTAGATTTGTAGCTAGAGGTTTCTCTCAAAAGGCTGGGATTGATTACGAAGTAACTTTTGCTCCGGTTGCTCGATACACCTCTGTAAGAACCATTATCGCCATTGCAATATCTAAAGGTTGGAAGATACATCAAATGGATGTAAAAATTGCATTCTTAAATGGAGTTATTGAAGAAGAAGTATATATAGAACAACCAGAAGCCTTCAACACCCATGACATAAATAGTTATGTCTGCAAATTGAAGAAAGCACTCTACGGTCTTAAGCAAGCTCCCAGGGCTTGGTATGAACGCATAGACAGTTATCTCTCCAAGTTAGGGTACTCCAAAATGAAGCCGACCCTAATATATACTTCAAAATATCCAAAGGTGATATGGTAATCCTAGTCCTCTATGTTGACGATTAACTAATAACAGGGGAAGATCATCTCATTGCTAAATGCAAACAAGATCTCACAAACGAATTTGACATGAAGGACCTAGGTCTGTTACACTACTTCTTAGGTTTAGAAGTACTACAGAAAGAAAAATACATTCTTCTAAATCAAAGGAAATACATCTTGGACATTCTAACTAGATTTGGAATGGAGTGCAAACCACTAACCACTCCAATGGAAACAAATCTTCAAAAGCTCAAGGATGAAGCAACAGATTCAGAACCTACAGTTCCTACATATTATAGACAACTAATTGGATCACTTATGTACTTGGTAAACACTCGTCCTGATATATGCTATGCTACAAATGTTTTAAGTCATTTCATGTGTGAACCAAAGAAGATCCACTTAACAATTGCTAAACATATTCTAAGATTCTTATGTGGTACAATTGAAATGAGCCTAAAATACAAGAATATTGAGATTCAACTTCAGGTGTTCACTGATTCTAATTGGGCTGAAAATTCAATCGACCGTAAAAGCACTACAGGATGTTGCTTTAGTCGCGGATCAGCAATGATTTCTTGGTTCAGTAGAAAACAATCAGCAGTTGCTCAAAGTTCCACTGAAGCCAAATATATGGCCGCTTCAATGGGAGCTCGAGAAGCAGTATGGTTAAGGAAGTTACTATTTGGATTGTTTGGCAAGCCCCTAAAACCTACAGTAATTCATTATGACAATCAAAGCTGCATTAAACTTTCAATAAATCCAGTTTTTCACAATCGCTCCAAACACATAAATTCCTTACCACTACATAAGAGATATGGTAGACAGAGATACTATTAAATTGGTCTACATCAGTACTGAAGAACAAAGTGCTGACATCTTCACCAAGCCTCTTGTGAAGTTGAAAATCGAGTACTTCAGGAAGACACTTGGTATGATTAAGTTGTGATTAATTTTGAGATTAAATCTCACTATTATGTAAATTGATACATTCATGAATAAATAAAATTTTTAATATTGCAATATTGTGTTTTGAAAGGTGACGATCTTTCTTGTGTGAGGTCACCATTGTAAGGTGACGACCTACAATGATGTGACCTATTTAAGTTATCATTTAATCTAGTTCCGAATTTAGTCGGGGATTATGATAACATGTGCCTCAAGATTTGATCCAAATTGCGTCGGATATCTTGACACCATTACTTATCACAAATCTACTTCCGAATTGAGTCGGGGATTGCAATAATCTTTGTATCAGGTCAAGTACCTTAAGCTTATGTCCAGATCTTGCCGGTTACCCTAATGTAAAGAAAAGTAAGTGTTATATCCAGTTTCGAATTAAGTCGGGGATTACATAACACCTACACCTTGAGATATTAGTTCTGATCAATCCTCTCTTGCTAAGAGGCAGTGTTAAGTAATAGCTTCGATATGATTGATATATATATATATATATATATATATATATTATTATCATTACTATCATATTGATCAGATTCGATATACTTATATATTATATATACATACATTATTATCATTACTATCATATTGATAAGATTTGATATACATATATATATATATTATTATTAGTATCATTGATATCGTACTCGATATACTTTACATTCAAAGTAAAGTGAAATGGCTGTTATATCGACCGTGGTCGATGTATTAATATTATGCATAAGTTACGATAGTTATCGTAACACATATTAATATGTGTTATGATAACTATCATACGATAGTTATCATAGCACACCAAGTTATACGAACAGCAATTAAACCTTATGTTATCGGTATGTTATGATACGCCATGTCTATGTAAAGACATGGCTGTACGTGGCATAAGCCACGTACGGTCATGTCTCTACATAGACATGACTGTTAAGATATGTATTTATACATCTTTACGTATGCTGTAGAAACATATCAATCACAGTTTTATATTACTAGTACAGCATACATAAAGAACTTGCATGTGCATATATAATTTAGTCTATATTCAGAATTTAATTATATTTAATATAACATATTAAATTCTCTCTATTAAAGATCTGCATTCCTAACAAAGATCACTAGGCAAATGCAATTCGTGTCACTCATCCAATTCACACCAACAAGCCTTCATATTTTGTAATGTTTGGCACAAATATTTAAATTCCATTTGTATAGCAACCAATTTACACTCTATGAACTGACCTTTGTAAAATTCTCATCAAATATTCCTTTATTATCGCCAAGCATCAGACTCCCCTTATTTAGTTTGCGCGGATGACAGAAAAATTTAAAATGAATCCCCAATAATTGGCTTCATAAAATACTTCCGTCAAATAAACATTAGCCCGCAGCTTATATTATTTGCCAATATTTGTACATAGCAGCCAGTATTAAAGGTTTGCATCAAGTATTAATATCAAAAATTTTCAAAAGAAAAACCTACAGCATATTATTATGTGTGATTAAGAGCCGTTGGTGACCAATGGCAGATTATTACCTCAAATTAAAGACAGAAAGCTTATAATATATCATTCAGAATATGGAAACCTTATTATTCTGATAATAAAATAGATACATACATCTGTATTTCTGAAACAGACTTTCAACCCTTACATATTTGTCTTCGGTAGAAAACTTCACAAATTTGAGCAAGCTCTAGCAGACTAGGGTGGATAATCTCATCACTGAAACTGTGAACTACCTTCAGCCTCCTAGCTTCCGGGAAAACAAAGCATAGATCCAAACTTCCATAAGCATCCTTTACTTCACCCAGCCAGCCTCCTTATAAAGAGCTCTAGGAAACATCTAGAAGGTTAGGCCGACTTTAATAAAGTGACTTATTTTATTATTTTAACTTTGTTTTATAATTAATTTAATTAATTAAAGTCATCCTTATAAAATTAATTAATTTTGGGCAACTTAATTAATTAATTAAATTAAGTCAATAAAAAATTGGGGACATCACACACATAATCATTCTGCCAAATGTAAGAGATGCTATAATCACTGAAAGTCCCAGCTCCACGAGAGACAAAACCAAGTATGTCAAACTGAGTATTTTTCTTATGCTGATTATTAATTCTAATTGAAGAAACACTTGATGCAAATTCACTACCTTTGGTTCTTCTTTTTGAATTTCTGTTTGGAAGTGTTTGCTTACTTACTGCAAAAGAGCTACTGTCAGAAGCTTTATAAAGATTAGAGAAAAGTTTGCGAGCTGTACTTTTCCTGATTTTACCATTTTACTTTATGGATGCTTTCATTTAAATGAGAAAATAAGCAGAACTAGTTCATTTATTTTTACATGGGTTTAAACTTCATGATTATAGGATCTTTTTCACTCAGGATGTCCTCAGAAATCTGCATTTTGGCTGCAAAGTTTGTTTTGACAGGTGAATCAGACCTTCTACAGCATGCTACACAGCATATGAAGAGAATAGCATTTGATGGACAGCGTAGCACTCAAGAAAGACTTTATATGAAAAATTTACGATGTTCACTAGACAATATTGATGGGTATAAAGAACTAACTTTTGTGCAGTCTGTTCTCGTCCCAATCAAACAATGGACTGATAAGCGGCTTGTAGACTATCATAAAAACTTTCCTGAGGTATGCTTAACTATAACATAAATGTTTTTGATCCTTTTGATTGAAAGTTGTTATGCTAATAAGCAATGGTCAGGAAAATTAAATTACTCTATTGTGATGGATAATAAAGAGGAAAAACTATACAACTCAAAGATGAAATATGGATACTAAAATCTCCAGCAGTTCTTGTCTAGAGAATTCTTCATCAAAAACTATGCAAAGAAGAAATCTGAAATATTTGATATTACACACATTTTTGATGGGAGCAGAGGAGTATCCTGTCATTTAGAATTATTATTAGTACATTGTAATCTCAGTTAAACTTGGGTATTATCTTGTTGCAAGCGATTTATATTTCACTGTCTACTTTTCTGGATTAGTCTCAGCAACCATGATTTAGAGGAAGTTTCTCTATATGTATATAGAATATTATGAATTTAATTAATACATACTCTTTTAATGGACTGAGTAGCATCTGTTGCAAGTTGTAGCTTTTTCATCTTCTAGAGAGATGTCTTCTCTTGGTGCTCCAGCCAGCTGCTATTCCTGGCAACGAACTGCAGTTCCATTTACATACTTCGTTTTTAAGTGAACATTAATATTGGAAGACAACTTCAATTTCAATCTATTTCATATAAAATACGACAGTTCCCCTTTATTGCCAATCTTTCTATGGAAAAGTTTGAAGAGCAGGGCCTTGCTTTTTTTTCACTTGCAACTGAAATAGTGGTATTAATGTTAATTGGCCATGTGGGAGAGCGAGCCTTGACAGATTCCTATTTCATCTCAACCACTTGTTTGATAGCATAAAATCCAGAAAGTAGTTGGAGGCCAATGTATATTTACTGTTCGGCATATGCTTTCGATAAGTAAAAAGTAAAAGAATGGCTCACTATCTCATCATGTCTACAAATTCACACACACAGATCCAGATTACTAGGCCTCATGTCATTACTATCTTTCCCAGAAGATATGTGCTAAAAAACAATATGAAAGAGGGTTTTTAGGATTAGAGTAAGGCCTCATAGAGAGATGATCTATATTTGATAAGGTTATTTAGAAGAAAAATAATATGAAGTAGATCTCTAGTTTGCAAAAGCATTAAGAATAAGAAAGAATACCCTAACCATGTCGAAGCTGAGATAAAGGATATTCTTAAAGCATTTCTACCATAAAATGAGGCAATTCCAAAAATATAGCAGGAATCTGGAGAAAACACAACTTTCAATCTATTTTATTGTCACAGTAAAATTGATAGTATGCTCAAATCTACAAAGGTCCTCTTGATTCAAACTTTGGGATGTGAAGTTTATTGCATTAATGCTTGTGTATTTGTTCTTACATTAGAGAAAGAAGCAGAACTTTCCAACAAAGAATGAAAGAACACTATGTAGTCATCCATTATTGCCACGTAAAGACTTGAGCAAATCATTCATACTCATCTTCTCACAAAATTTGTATAGAGGCTAAAGTTATGGTAAAGGAGGATCACTTTATGAAGAGGAAACTATGAGAAGCTAAGATTTTGTAAACCATTTTGATAATCAAACAAAGATGAAGGATTGGAACTTAGTGACTCGTATACCTTCATCATTCACAACCTTAGGAGTCTTAATGGAAACATTAATGTTATATAAATCATAATTAGCTAATATTTGTTAGGAAAATCAACCGTAATGATCAATCCATTTCCTACATAACCCCATGAGACAAAAGCATGCATACAAGTACATAGATACCCAAATTCAAAGATCAAAGACATATTACATTATAAAACAAGATATGCCTTGGGGGAACCTTCATAGAGGGGAAAACCCAGCCTCCAAAAGCATCCATGTTCAATGTATTATTTAGCAATTAAACATTACAATACATTTATAGAGCCTCCTTGAACACCTATGAAACATCAAGCCTCTCCAATGCATCCTCCGTGTGTCCAAGCATGCATGCACACATCCCCTACAATGCTTCACACCTGAACTCCTTAGAAGACTTAATACAGTGACAGCCAAGCCAAAACCCCAACAAGCCAATCTTAAACGAAACATGTGCTTGCTTTTATAGATGTAAGATTACACAAATACAATGATACAACCCTGTTGTTAAGTAAAACCATGTGACTCAATACCACGAGTTCACAAAACTATTGACCCCTCATTTAATTTTTGATATAAACATTAAATACTTTTCCCATGTGTGACCCACATAAAGTATCTAACCCAATGTTACACACAAATTTACAAGTGGCCGCAAATAATTATTTTATGTGGCTTAACACATTATTTAGGGTGCACCACAAACAAACAAACCTTCAATTACATTATTAAATTAAACCAACGTTATGCAAGGTACACCTAATCCTAACAATATTAACTACTTTTTCCATGCACTGATTATATCATCTATAATGCTTGCACCCCACCTCATGATTTACTTGGAATTATATATTCTGAAGAAGCTTTGATCCATAATCTTATCATTCATTCCAATTGCTGGCCACACTGTGTAGCCTCAAAATTCAATTTAATTTCTCATCTATGTTATATTTTAATTTCTCATCTATGTTATATTTTTTGCAAATTTTATTTTACTAGGTATAACGTTTTAAATGCAGAGCAATCATCATTATAAAGATTTCAAAGAGCTTTGGAAACAATAAAGTTTCATGAAAGTGAATCTAAGTTTATTTTCTTATCAAAATTAAAAGCATTAGGAAGGGATAATACTATTTATTTCTTCACAATGTGTGGTTACTGTAGGTCAGTGCTTTAAAACTCAGTGTGTACTCGCCAGATTCACTAGTTTCTGCAGCAGATGAGTAACTGATGCAGGACTTAAAATATGAGTTTGCTGCAAAAACTTATGAATGCAGTGTGCACTATGAATTACTCAGTCACTTGGCCTTGATGAGTTGGACTGGAGAACTCAGCCACTGCAGAAAACTCTGCATAAAATCCTTCTTTTTTTGTCAAATTTTTCTGTAACATTTTGTATCTCAGCAGTGCGAATTGATTTACCTGTGGCTGGTTAAAAGTGATTAAATTATGAAAATGACATGTGCCATGAAAGTCTCATAGCCTTAAAGACCTTATTTGGGCATGGTGGTGGGGCTCTACTCCTCAACCTCACCTGTCTACTGCCACTTTGGTTTTAAGAAGCAAAAAGTAACATTTTGTTTTGTGCTATGCTAGATGGAAAAGCAGCATTGCCCTATATTAATGGGCGCAATTAACAAAATAAGCATTTCCCTGTATTGTCCCTTCTAAGATTTCTTCTATCTTCACAATCTAATGATTATGTTTATGAACTTTGGGGTCTGATCGAAGGGTCTAATGGATTCCTTGCTATGCAATGTTACGATCTTAGAGAGATTAATTCGTGAGATTTGTATGTATTGAGAATGCTATGATAAAATCTTTTTATTCAATATAATATTAAATAAGCAGGGAATCTAAGCTCTTGTGATTTACAAAGTATATTTTCATATCTTAATCAAGATAGATTCTTGTCTTTTGGGGATTAATTCGAAACCTTTTAAACCCTTTCATTTTATTTTTATTGTTCTTTACACACTATTAATAGTTCTCCTCTTTATATTTTCATTATTTTGCACTTTTATCTTCTTCTTGAAATCTGATAAGTATTCAATATATCTTTTTCTTTAATTCTACCTCTTAATCCGCATATGCCGATATGAGATATATTATGTATTTTTTCCTATTCAATGCCTTCTCTGAATGTCCCCCCCTAATCTCTCGTTCGATCCCCCATATATTTATGCCTTTTGTTGAGGGTCATGACTCTTCAATCGATGAAGAGTTATGTTTCCATAATACTCACACTTCTTTGGATTAAAACACTAATGATTATTTGTTCTTTCTAAATGCTTGTCTATTAATGAATCATTAGTCATCTTATGTATATCCTTCCCTTCCCTTCACTGGTCAATGTCTCAATAGATATAAATAGATTTGCTGCCTTTAAATTGTGCCTCTTCATAATTCTATTGGCAACGATAAAGATAATTGCTGCTGTTTCTTCATGACCAGAGGCTTGACAACTAGACGTTGACTTCCCTTAAATCAATGCTGGTTCTTAATCGTCGTTCCTTCTGACTATAATACATCTATTAGTATTTGTCTTACTGGATGCGTTTAAAGACTCATAAGTTGCTGATTTTGACAGCATCACGTCCTCTTAAGGTAACAACAAATCATATTTCTTTAGGCAACCACGTAACACCACACTGCTATTATATATCTTCTCTAATTACTGTTTAAGATTAAATATTTCATTTAAGCTTGTATTGTCAGGAAATATTTGAATACGCTGGGGGTTTGATTATCTCTTACTTAGCTTTATTGCCACTCTTTCAAGAAATGTAGAATTCATTATTGTTGCCCCAACTGATAATAATAATGACATATATCAATTAACATGGATGGATGTCAATGATGTTTATGATGAAGTCGTTATCTTAGTAATCATCAATTTATATTTTATTTATTTACTTTATATTTTATTTATTCTTTATTCTTTATTTAATTATTAATGATTATTTATTTATTTAGTATTTATTGAATTATTATTTGTTATTTATTTGATATTTTAATTTCTTTATAGTTTAATATTACTATTTATTTATTAAGTTCTCTTCCAGAAAGGGGACACCACATTCCCCCTGTTTTTCTGAATATTTCAGCATTGTTTCTCTTGGAATTTTCCTGATAAAATCTCAAGTAATTGAGTTCCATTTATACTTTTGGTTTGCCGAGTCGACTCTGATTTTGAGTAGTGCTACTATGATCAAAATGGACTTGTGTGTTTTCTACATTCGTTCTTTATGCTTCTCATGCATTATTTTAGCTTTTTTTGTATATCTGTTGTTGATTTTATTCCCCAAGTTTTGGCTATGTTTTTTGCTGAGTCAAATTTTTGGGCCGCCAAGGTTTAGCTGAGTCTGAGATTTTGATCTATGCTTATATATAACCAACCAAACAATCAAATCATTTGGATGAAGAATGCCAACCTTTTACTGGTGAATGGACGTGTAAGATTTAACCAACACTAATACCTCCTTTCTATTTGTCAAGTCATGTTATTTCTAGTTTCTGAAACCCTTGTAGCTATATTTGAGGAAGCAATCTACGAGGCATCTTAGCATAAGCTTAATTATTTTCGTTTTTATCTTCTTGGATTCAATAAAGGTTAAATATTTTCCCTATTTTTAATGAAGACATCTCTCTTATGCACAAAGTATAGTGGTTATATCAATATGTAATTTGTAACATTAAGTATATGTGCTGGTAATAACTGGTTTGATGTGCTTGCACAAATTTCGGTTTCTGGCTTCTTCACCAAGGATTTTGTCATGTATATTACAATCTGATTTTTCATTCCTCAATTTAATGACCCAGGGATCTAACACTATGGAAGGGATAGTTACGACAGCTATGGTTGCAGGGAGACTTATAGCTGGAGAGTCTGATCAGACAGGGGTGAGTTTTATTCTATGTCATTAGTTAAATATGTGTATATCTTATTTATATCTTTAAAATGGTGGAGTTAAAATAGCTTATAACTGGAACATGGACATGTATGGTATGTAATCTAAAATACCACAATCTATGAAAGGGAAAAAAGTTATATTCAGTGTTTTTTACACCTCACTTGTTCAACTTGTGAATATTTGCAACATTTAAAAGTTGAAATAGCCTTTGTTTGGTTCTCTGTCTCCTACATTGTACCTTTCTGTATATAGATTCTCTTTTCAGGTAATACTAATGGCAGTTAAATGTTTGATCAGACTGATAATTTTTTCTTTTTTCTTCTTTATAGAGATGGTTTTTGACACTGCATTACTAACAAATGCAAGTTCACCTTAATTTTAAATATAGTTATACTTGTTCTAGCAATTGTTTGAAGTTAGGTCCTAAAACATTGTGAGATAGGACCTTTTTTGTAACTTATAATGCTTTAGAAGCATTTGCTCCAGTTTTACAGCATGAGAAGCAATTGCTTTCTCTATCAAAAAATAAAAGAAATTATGTTCATGTCCACGAATGACCAAAAACTGGTGAACAGGAGTCAAGAAGTCCTTTAGTTTCAGTAGATCAGTATTAGCCTATTAGGGTAAAATGACCCTGAATTATGAAAAAGTAAACAGGTGCTATTATGCATTGAGGAGATGGAGTATCACAAGGGGAATTTTTTTTTCTTGACTTGTTTGAATTCTTGTATATTTCACAACTTTGAAATGATAAGTACCCTTTGAATTCTATATCATGCGAGAATGATTGTTTTTTCCTTGTTGGGCTATTTTTGCAAGCTTATTTATGTGTCAATGAATTTGGTAACTTATTATGTAGCTATTATCAACTTGGTATATTTAATTTTAAATTGTCCTGAGCATTGCTACTACTGTAACTGCTCTGCTCTTAGCAAAAAGGAAAAAAATTCTTAAAATAGGTTTCTAATGTGAAGCTTGTATTTTCCTTTGGTAAATACAGGTGATGAGGATGACCTCTACTGCAGAAAAGGCTGCTGTATCCAAACAAACAGAAGATTACATCTTGTCTTCCATCAAATCTGCATATGAAAGAGTTAGTCACTTTAATTTCCATCCTGATTCCTAATGTGTTATTATAGCTGGTTATATGTTTTACCTGCTGTCCTGTTATGAATTGAAGATTCATCTCAGGTTATAAGGAGATCCTCCAAAACGAATATGATTATTTTTCAATTGAAAAATCTGAATTGTAAATTTATGAAACATTAATATAAAGCTCTTAGTCTATATAATCCTTTTTTTGGGTGGATTCATTTTTTTACTAAGTTGCCGGTTCGAGATTCCAGTTCGAGATTCCGGTTTGAAATTCGTCCAAAATTTTTTTGGGCTGGGTTCGATTCGTTTTGGGTTCGTCCGTACAAGAATTTAAAAATATATATATATATATATATATATATACATGTAAACATATGTAGCACCAAATAAGTTCATATGCTAAAACTTAAACTGCTGCATACAAAACGCGGCTTCTAATGGCAAGTAAAATGTAATACTAAACCGCTGCATACAAAAAACATTAAAACGCGACGCTTTTTAGGGTGAAACGCGAAAAAAATCAATTAAAAACAATTAAAAAAAGCGTTGAAAGTCAAACAAAGTCGAAATTCCCAGAAATTCGATCTGAATTCGTCCAAATTCATGGAAATTTGTTTTGGGTTCGTTTTCAAGTATTCAAATTCGTTTTGGGTTTGTTTTCAATTTTTTAAATTCGTTCAAAATGCTGCAAAATTCGTCCAGGGTCCTGTTTCACGAATTTGAGCCGAATTACTCAGAACATTGGCGAATTTGACATGAATTCGAATCGAATTCGAATTAGTAACGAATCGAATTTCGAATTTGAGGTTGCAGGGACGAATATGGTAACTTAGTTTTTTTATTATTTGTTCTTTGGCACAGTTAAAATCTTCTAACAGATCTATGTAAAGGTACTTTTTGCTTGGTTACTGCTTAATATGATATTCTATCATCTTTATGAAGAAGCTTTACTAAAACAAAGCATTTTTTTGTGGAATCACATGGAATCTTTTTTAATGGAAGTGATGATTGGAATCGATTATTATCTTTTCTTACCTTAAGATTCATTGATAACTTCTTTAAGGCCTTATGCTACATTCTTGTGGTACTTGAGAAATGTGCCTGGGTGACAAACTAGCTCGGATATCTTAAATAGATGTATCTGAATTCTTGTATTCTTTTTGTTCCTTTGCACTACTTAAACTTAATAATTTTTTATCTAATTTTTTTACTCACACAGCACACACACTTCCTTTAACAATTTAGTTTATGCTGGGAATTGATTTTTATCTTTTATATAATAAGAATATTTATATATGAAGTTCATTTATTGTCTAGATTATTGCTTAGTTTTGTCCATTCTTAGTGTTTGGGATATTAGTTAAGGTTGACCATTACTTATGACCTATTCATTGTCGTTACACAACACCACCACATCCAGGTGTAGCTGTGGGTTATGCCTCTTGGTGTAGTTAGTAGTATGTAGCATTGTTGGAAACCAAGCTATGTGTGTCAGAAAATCCTATCAAAATGGAAAAATTTAGAAAAGTGAAGGCCTAATAAAAATCATTAGACCGCCTTCTTGCAACTCACAATCCGTTTTATCTAATCACGAAAACATAATAATTGACATGTAGGGATTTGAAGATATTTTAAGGAATTTATTTGTGGAGGGAAATCCTTTTCTTCTCTCCATTGAAGCATTCTTATGTCTACAAGAAGGATACCCATTTCCAAGTTTTCTGCATGAATAGATAAATGCTTTCTTGCATGATATTATCTAACAGGTGAGTTACAACATTTTTAAAACGATCAATTTTCCTTAAATGTAGATTTATGCAGTATATGTTTTGACCATTGAGTATTCTCTGTATTTCACACCTGTTCCTTATGTATTTTGACAATTTGTGCTTAGATCAACCCCTCTTTACTTCTTTTCATTATTTTTCTCCTCTTGCGAACTGTGACTTTGTATCCCATTTGATATTTGTTGGTCCAAGAAACAAGTGACTCAATCACACTCTTTAAATAAACAAAACTCTTTATCAACATTTTTTTTTGGGATACATTTGTAGTTTATGATTAGTAGTATGAGCAAGGAATGAAGGAACTGTCTTATATGAAACTTATTTAAGTGAATTACATAGCTAATAATTTTTACTTACCCTTATTTTGCACCATCAAAACGAGACTTGGATTCGGCAAGGCTGACCTGACTCCGGACTCTGCAAAAGATTGGCAAGACTCAGCAGACTCAAAAAAAAACTCGGCAAAATACTATTTTCTAGCGAGTCTCACCTAGAGAGAGTTCTTGGAGAGTCCCAGGTCATTGGGACTCATCTAGGGTCACTCTCGAGTTTTTAGGAAGGACACCCAAGTTTTTAGGACTCGTGCATTTTCAGGAAACATCGAAAACAAACTTAAAAACCCCTTTTTTTGTTTTTTCTTTGCCCAGCCCTTGCTGAATCCTAGCTGAGTCTTTTGCTGTCCCAAGTTTTTTTTATCAAATTTTTCCAAAAAGTAATAAGCTTTTTAAAAACATTAAAAATATTTTTTAAATTGTTATTTGTTATTCTCATGTTTATATATATTGTAAGGGTTACTTTTTTATTTTTTTTCCTTAATAACAACAATCTATTCCCAATGGCCACTAGTTCAAGTTCAGTGGTCCTAGAGACAAGTAGACACTTAAATACAATCAAGCATCACCTCTATGGAAATATGTAACAGTGACTGAACATGGTGCTTGTCTTTAACTTTGTAGTCACTGCATGATTGAGTACAAGAGTTTATATAGTCGAATGAAAGCTCACCATTGTGCTTTGATTGGCCTAGGAATTAGAGTCTATCAAGGGAAAAACAAGAAGGGGTTGCCAAAGGAACGAATTATGACATATATTAGAGAATAAGAAGCAGATGCTATGAATGAGAGAGAATAATCAAAATCTCATCCTTCAACAAGAAAAGCTTAGAGAAGCCTCTATAAGGTCTCCTTAAATAGCGGTTTCTACACATGCTTTCTTGGAGAAACTATTTACTCAAGAAGAGGATCCCTCTATTTCTTTGTACAAATGAGGTTTCTTTGTACAAATGAGGCTTGTTGGAGAAACCATTTTAGAATGAGTTCAGGGACAATGTAGATAAATACATTTTAGTTTTACATTGAATTCATTGCAATGGTCTTCCTTTCAACTTGGTCAAATCACCATATTGATATGAAATGGTGGTGATGACAATTAATTAAACACCCTTTCATTACATAGGTCTTGGATATGAGAAGTGTGCACTACCTTATTATCAAAATGATTTTTTTTTGTAGGAACATTAGTAAAACCAATTAGGGATTCATGGATTGAAACAAGAGTCTATTGTTTATGATGTACACAAAAATTGTAAAAAAATAACCTTTAAAATGTCATTGTAGTGTCCCTCTAAGGGGCAATATTTTTTGAAGGTGATTGATTCTGAGGGGCGAGTTCAGGATGCAAACTTTATTTTCAAAATTCTCATTGAGCCCATAAGGTGGTGTGTAACATACCAACTATAACTACCCGAAATAAAATAGGAAAGCAAAATTCTCTTACGAGGAAAGAAATATGCTTTAACAAGCATAATGGAAATAACTATTTTCTATTTCCTATGAACATGAATAAAAAGTTTATTAACTAACTAAAAGGAATTTTCCAACTAACTTCACATGAAAATGATAAGTAACTTATTCCATTACATGACAACAAAGGAAGTTCAATAAGTAACATTAACTTTCATTTGAAAAGAAAGTATCAGTTCTTTATACCTAGATTGTTATGAAATGTAAACCAAAGTTCCTAGACTTGGACTCGGCTCAGACTTGGCGAGAATGACCCGACTCGTGACTTGGCAAAATGAAAAAACCCTTGAAATTGAGAGATTTTTAACGATTTAAAACTTGTTTCATGCACCCACTGTTGAATAAAGCTTAAAGACACTATAACATCATGAAGGATGCACACCTCTTGTGTTAGAGAGAATCCCGAATCAGAACGATCTATTCTTTATAAGAAAAGTGTTGACTAAATATTTTGCAAGTAACTAATACTACAACTTAGCAAAATGGTAATTTTAGACAACAGTGTGTGAAATTTCTTTCTCCTCTCAGCAATAGGGGAGGCTCCCTTCTTACCGCAGGTGGCTTCAACGGAAAGTGATCTGAAATACAAACAATTTCTATTGCTACGGTAATACCGGTGGCTTAAGGGTTGATGTAAGAACAACCCTTAAGACAACAATTTACTTATAATAAAGCGAAACAGATTTTGGAACACGAAGTCTCCAATACTTGCTTCGAAAGATGATTTTTAACTTGAATAGCCAAGAAAGCATAAAGTCTTTCACTGAATACCCTTTACCTTAATAAAAACACTTATCACCGAAGCCCAAAGTCTTCAGCTTTAAGTTATTGCAGCCACTTCTATCTATATTAATCCTTATCTTTGAAGCACAAAGTCTTCAAACACGTGATTAAAACACTCAAATGATCCACACAAGATAACTATTAACTGAATAGAGTAAGGATTAACAAACGCAACTTAAGAATACATTCATTAATTTCCAGATTGACAACACAAAGTTTGCGAATCCCTGTTCCTTCTATTCAACTTCTCAACTTTGCACAATGAAACTCAAAGTTTTCATAATACAAGAGAGTCGAGTATAGTTTTCTTGCACACAACAAAAGATGAAAATACAATAGGTCTCACTCCTTTATATAGGAAAAGAGGAGAGAGAAAAGTGGAGAGGAAAGGGGAAACCCTTAACCACCTTGACTTATTCAATACTTATTTTTAACCAACTAATTTTGACTTATTCAATGCTACAAGGCTTAAAGCACTTGCAACATGATTACATAATGTAGGTACATGTTCTTTTGCATCTATATTAAGTTCTTGTTTTACATGTTGCTGATGAGTACAAGAAAGCATTTTGAAGAATCTACTTAGATTCATAAGTGGTTGATAAGGATAGGATTGAATTTGGTAGGTTCATCATGGAATGAGATCATTATATTTGCACTCATTGAGACAAGTACAAGATAGACACTCATACATGGTGGCACCTCTATGGGCAAAGTTCTATGTTCCTTGAACCTCTTCCAATCAAAATTCTATCACAGACAATTATGTTTTATTTTAATTTTTAACTTTCTTACTATTCTTTTACATTTCTAAGTTGCATTGGCTCTCTCTCCAATTTGAGTATGAAGTAAGTTTTTTTTTTTTTTAGTGGAACTGGAGCACATACTCCTTTATCTACTTAGTTAAGTGCAACCAGTTGGCTGCAAAAAAAGTAGAAGATTTGGTCTACATCTATTCCAATTTGCACCTCCTATAACATTAGGAAGTTGAGTACAAGGAAAGGGCAACAAGGAATTGGGATATAGCTCTGGAATGTGCCAACTTGGATATATCTGTTTCAGAGATTGCCAGAGTTAGTATAGATGATGACGAGGCTTCTACACATGATGTTCATAAAGCTTGTGGGAGTGGCATTGCAGTTGCTTGTGGTTCAAACAAAGCTGAATCAAGTGATGACTTAGATTTAGATACTTTCACTAGATAAGAAGATACAATTTTTTGAATATATTTATTATTAAGTTTTGTAATGACCTGACATATAATTATATCATATACGATATAATATTGACTGCATTATGAAACGTACTTTCAATTCTTTTATTTAACTTACTTTTAGTATCAAGTATTAAAAATATTATATTTTTTAAATTTCTATATTATATATGTACAGCTGTATCTATGCCTG
Organism: Thuja plicata; assembly: GCA_018584345.1. Lineage (NCBI taxonomy): Eukaryota > Viridiplantae > Streptophyta > Pinopsida > Cupressales > Cupressaceae > Thuja > Thuja plicata. The sequence continues at coordinate 302,325 of MU227092.1, read as the reverse complement.
GGAAAATAATTACTGTTTTTGTACCTGAATCATGAACCCAAATCTGCACTAGCAACTTAATTTCTATTGAATAATGCATGTTTTGAGGTAAAATTTGCCCTCAACGCGTTAGAATTTTGACAACTTGCTGGACAATGAGTGGCCTCCGGCAACAAGTTTGACTTCTAATCAAAAGATGGTTGGAGAATCAGATACAAGTATATGAATAGGTTAGTAACAAGCCAAAGTTACATGATGTTTTAGAGAGGACTAGTAGGCATTGTAATCTGAGTAAACACTATTCTTGTGGGATGGAGAACTATGCAACCGGTTCTTGCTTTGAGTTTTATCTTAAGGGGTCAATCGATTCCTTCTCTTAGATAAAGAGATTCAATAGTGTAGGAGAATATAAAATTCTGAGAAGTAAAGAGTAAAATCTTTTTTGTGTATTAATTATGAAATTGTTTTCCTTATTCATTTGGGACCTCAGTAAGATATAGTTTAAAGGACAAGCTATTTGTGGTGGGCCATGTATATGAGGATAATTTACGAATCTTCTATTCTGTCATATTATTTCATTGTTTTGATGTGTATATGTATTATAATCTTCTCTGTAGCTTTTGAAAAATTCATTTTGTTTATATAGACTTAAGTTTTTGTAAACTTTTGTATAGGTTTTGTTTGCATGGATATTTAGGATCATACTACATGAATTATCAGCAAGATTCATTGTTAAGATTTCAACTAGAGCTCTTAATATAGATAAGTCTAGTCAAGTATGTGATACCAACTGAGCCAACAACTAAAAGTAGCTGTTACAACCCAAAAATAATTAGTTGCAATTCACTAATTTAAATATTCAATGCTCCATCCTTAAGCAATGGTCTTATCTTGATGTTAATTGTCATGTCTCTCCATGAGTGACTTAAATATATTGATCATATTGCAATTTAATGCTGTTTATGTGTGCATGGAACTCCTCCAATTTCTCTATGAGATGCTGTGATTTTAGGTTAGTAGCATTCATGAATCTCTTCCAACACTTTGGCTTGAAAATGGAGTTGAGAGTCCTTGTAAGAACCCCTTGTGGCTCTAACTTTGACAAACACTGAACTGTGGTTTAATTTTGAATGTTTGACAATTTGTCAAACACTTTGCAGGCAAGCTCTGATACCACTGTAGTATCCCTTGCTAAATG
>MU227092.1:259213-295859 GCA_018584345.1 Thuja plicata | reverse complement strand
TTCTGACAAGCACCAGGACCAACTGCCCAGCCAAAAATAGCCACTGCTAAAAATAGACTTACTATAAATAGTAAGTCCCTCAAACTGGAAATTCTCTGAAACTCGATCCTAAGATATCTGACGCTCTATGCAGACACCCTGCCAATCTTGGCCATACCAAAAACCCCACTTACTAAAAATAGTAAGTCAGCCAAAATGACCCGAACGAAGAGCAGACCTGATATACTGAATCTCCAGAATGGAATCCCAACGCTGGCTCCACAATCTGACCGCCTCTGAACACCCGATTAGCTTGCGAGGGTCGCCAAACCAAGCTAATCCCGAAGTCTGAAAAACGGGGACATTACAGTCCTCTCTCTAAAATGCCACATGAAGAGATTGACATTTACAAAAGAGCTGAGAGCCCATTGTTACATCTTCCAACTTTTCATACATGATGCCCTTAAATGTGAAGAATCTAGGCCTCAGAATTCAACCAAAAGAACTGTCTCCTTGGTGCAAGATCTGAATATATTGATCTTTTACTTAGTACAACATCAACACTCACAAGAATATTTCCCTCTTCAAATTTTCTTTTAGAAATTCTATGAAATGGGTTGAGTCCTAAATGCCATTGTCCTCCCCATAAAAGGTTCAAGCATTTTTTGAAATGTCCATGGTGTCTATAACAGGTCTCACTGAAACCTCTTTCTTACGTGTCATACAAGCCCCATAAGTTCTTTGATTTAACTCTTTGTTTGGATTTAATTCTTTCTCCAAGTGATTATCCAATGAAAAACCTTTGATGGCTTTGGTAAATTGTTTTGACTTGAGTTGTCCTCCAGTCTCGTATAATTTCCACTGTTCAGCAAATGGTCCATCGTGGCAATATAATTGACCTACATCAAAACCACTGTTGCATTATTTTTCTCTGCCCTAGTTACAATGATATCTGTGCTGTGATTAATTATGTTATTTATAATTTAAAATACAGATATTATGTAGTGAATATTTTATATGTTGGAAATGTATTGCAATCATATTTTAGTCAATTTTTGGTTAATTTTTTAATTCAAATTCAGAAAATAAAGATTTAGGAATTTGAGGCTGTTCCTTGGTATTAAGGCTTGTTACCTTCTTTGTTCAGCAATAGTTTATTGCATCTGATACTGTTCTGCATAGAGGCTGTTGATAATTTCATCAATCTACTTTATATCTGATGCATTCATGGCTTTTATGAAAGAAATTATGTTGTTTGTGCTTACCTGGGAGCTTATCAAGACAGTGAATAAAATGTTCTTATTGTTAGACAAAACATATTACATCTCAAAGTCAATACTAGTCATGATTGGCTATTGGAATCAAGTCATTACTAATAATTAATGTTTTTATTACTGAGTCTGAAGGTTTCACGAGTAATTGTATTGTACTTGCAAAATTGAAATTACTAATACTTACAGTAGGATTTTCCAGGTACTAGAGGCTGTTGATTCTAAATCAGAAGCAGCTCATGAACATCCTCTAGCTGTTCTTGCTGAAGATGTGAAAGCACTTGCCAAAAGAGAGTCTGCAATATATGCTCCTATTTTATCTCGCTGGAATCCTCTGTCTACTGCTGTTTCTGTGTCGCTACTTCATAATCTTTATGGAAAAGAGTTGGTAGTATTCTATGGAATTAATATGATACATGTCTCAAGTTTCATATATGATACTAGTAGAGAATAGGTTATGTTATATGATGAGCATCTGGAACAAGGCCAATCTATGTCATGTGAATTCATGCTATCATCTTTGTGATTCAGAAACCATTTCTTGATGGGGTTTCACATCTTACGGAGGATGTCGCATCTGTACTTCCAGCAGCTGATACCCTGGAACAGTGTTTAGTAGAACTACTTTCGTCTGTATGCAAAGATGGGGATGCAGATAGTCATTACAAGCAACAGATGCCACCCTATCAGGTAATTTTATCACATCCTCTTTCTATTAGGGGATTGCATTTTCTGGTCTTATATATCGTCATTTCTGTTAGCTCTACATTTTTATTTTCCGCAACAGTTTTTCTGCTGTCATGATTGTATAATGTTAAAAGATAGTGTAATATAAAATATGTTCTGTAAGTACTCCTTCATTTGTGATGCTCCAGGAGTCTAGTCTTTGCCGTTAATCGTTTGCTATTACTACAATATAACATCCATGGAGAACTTGATTCTGTGGAACTAAGTATGGGACAGTTAGCTTGGTCTATGAAAAATGTAGTTCTTCGTAGGCACTTATACTTAAAAAGTGTAGATTCTTACTTCTAATAATGTTATTTGGTAGAATAATTCCAACTGTATCTTGCTTTGAATATAACTAGATGTTTCTGATATCATGTGTTTGTTTTGTTTGATGGACTTGGTTTAACTCAAGGAACACAGCTGGTGTTTCTCCATTTTCATATATTTGTCTGACATCTCTCTTGTTTGCAGATTGAGAATATATCCGGTACCTTAATTATGCGGTGGATAAATACACAGCTTGGCAGAATTTCAGAATGGGTTGAACGAGCAATTCAGCAAGAGGTAAGTACATGGTTTTCAAATTGTAATTGCAAAGTGTTTCTTGTTGAGAAGTAGTTGAACAATATATAGAGTTATGAACCGGTGGCGAAATTACATGCAAAACTAATGCTATGTATAAGTTAGCTTCCTGATAGTAGAAAAAAAAATAGTAAATGCTGACCGATGTCTTGTTTAAAGTTTAGATTTTAGGTATAGCGATTTACTTATTATTAAGCTAACTTAAACAGAAAATAGGTATAGCTAGCAGCTATGTCTAAATCTGTATTCTCCAATGTTACCGAGTTTGGCAAGTATGCCCACTGAATCATCTGGGTTTGGTATGTGTCTACCTACAGGTATGGCTTCAGTCTGTCACAAAGAATTTTGGCATCTGCTCTCTTTGTTCAATTGGCTAATCCCCTTCTTAATAGTATTTCTTAATATTATAATATTTGATATTTTCATAAATGGTACATTATTAAATATAAACATCAATATAACATAATATATATAATATTTTTTATATGTATTATTAAATGTATGATATACTAAATTTTATATGTGATATATTTAATATTAAATGTACAAAAAATATTATAAACATTTATTATATATTATGTTATATTTATATTTATAATTTATCTATACTTATAATCTGAGACTTGAGTATTTTCTTTTTTGTAAATTATGAAATATTATATGTATTGGCAATTACGAGTATCGCTGTTAAAATTTATAATTTTAAAATACATATATTCCTGTACCCATGCCAAAGGAATTTTTTTCTTTTTTGCCATACCGGTACCGAGTTCCAGTTCTCGTACCCATACCTGCACCTGATCCCATATCCGGCAACTTAGATATTATCTAATAGCCCCCTAATGACTAAACCAGATACAACTCCAATCTTGTTCTAAATTTGTCAAATTTATCTCTCGTAAGTAGTTTAGTCTACAATCAGCTCCTTTAGGACAATAATAAAGACAACATCTTCATTATCAACTAATTGGCAGATGTAATAGCGGTGAACTTCCATATGTTTGGTTCTGGCATGATAGACTGAATTCTTCACAAGCTTGAGGACTCCCTGATTGTCACTAAAGACTGAAGTCAGTAGAGTGCAATGAAGTTGAAGATTGACCAAGATTCTATGCAATGACTTCACTTCAAACCCAGTATTAAGAGCTGCCTTATTTTCTGCTTTAGTGGAAGATAGCGTAATTGTATGATGTAACTTGCTCTACCATGTACCTACCCCTGATCTTAGAGTAAAGTAAAGATATATCTAGTGGCAGATCTACAAAACTTGGTTCATATATTTGGAACTGGTAGGCCTTAAAAATAAGCCCGAATTAGAAATATTCACTTGTAGCACTGTTCCATGTTACCCTTTTTGTCTCACATGCCTTGGGGATCATTCCTCTTCCATTTTGGGAGCCAATGAGGAAACAAGGAAGATATTTAGTGTAATAGAAACAGAAAAGTTAAGAGCAGAGCATTGGAGGTCACTATGGGCCTCACTAATTGCAGGATCATTTTAGGCCCAAAAATAGGTCCCACGTGGCATAAAAAACTGAAATTGATTCGTATTTAGATCGCTCTTAAAAATCTGAGTGATTTCAAAAGAAAAGTCATCTCATTTCAAGTTTGTGTGCAAAAGATATGATATCTAGAAGATGGAGAGGATTTCAGTAGCTCATGACATCTGTGGATCACATTTTTGACTGTTGCAAAATATTTCTACACTTCCTGCAGGTCTGAAAAGGTTATGAGTTTACTTATATGGGATTTTTTACACCTATAGACAATGAATGGGTCCATTTGTAGGGTTGATGGAATGATACAATCGCTATTCTTGACCTTTGCCTCTCTTCTGTGCATTGAATGTAATTTCTGTACATTTACATGTTGATGCCTGTACTTGATCACATTTCCTCTCCTTTTGCAAGAATAGTGTGGATACCTTTGCAAAATCAAGTGTTTGTCTTTGCAATCAAATTTAAAGATTAAACAAAGGAATCAAATGATGATGGTTAGCTTCATAAAACTAAAACTACCAAGTCTTCATCACCTACTGGCTTTTGGATTGCAAACAATTAATCACTTGCATCTGTCAAACGCAAGTATTTTAAGATTTATCCAACATAGAAGAAAGTAATAAGTTTTCATATGAAACTCTTGATCAGCCTCCAGCCTCCAGTCTTTGGTATTTGGTTTTTTGATTCTCCGAAAGAGTGTTTGGATCAGTGAAATTTCAAACTTCAGGAATTCGTATATCTACAATGGACAACTTTAGAAGTATAACAACTTGTTGATGCCTCCTTTCATAGTCCTTTGGACTATGTCAGGTCTTTGCTCTTTGCCAACACAATCTGATCAAGGTCATGATACACATGTTGCACTTATGACTCCATAGACTGTAGTTTTTCATAGTCAACTTTTGAGAGTTTGGTAAAAGCAATGCCTAGATTCTTGCTATCTCAAGGCACAACACTAGACTTTAGGTTAATGGAAATAATTAAATTGGGAGACTCATTAATGTTTGAGGAAAATAATTCTTTTAGGGAACTTTACATACTTCTTACAAACAATGTGATAAAGTTTCAGGTCAAACTACCCACTCATTCAAAGGATATTACATTAATTCGTTATACTGATATGTAAAATAAATATTATAAATTTAAACAGTTAAAATTTAAAGTGAACCCTAAATAAACATGGTCTTGGACTTCTTCAATTGGTGTGCATTTGGACGATCCTAGATACACTACCAAACAACAATGCTGATGGTCTATTCACAAACTTGTTGCTTCTCCAATTTCCTACCTTTTGCTAGCATAGTTCTTGGTTTTTGATTCACCCACTACTACAAGCTGCCCACACCAACCTTTGTATTGCCAACTTATTGCATTTTTTACAATTTATGTGCTCAAACATACTTTAATTGGACTCACAACCCCTGCACATGGCTGGCTCAAAACTCAAATAGCAGTCCTTTTAAGATCAACAATTAGGTGTATTAAGTGAACTCATAGAGTTTCATGCCAGTTTTTCATGTTTTTTCAATGATTTTGTTTGTTGCGGGATCTTAAGGATACTAAGTTCCATTGAAGGTCAATTCAATTGTATTCCAATGGAATGAAATTCTATATCTCCTCTTTTCTAGTATTGAGTATTGTTAATGAGTGTTCTAAATTGAAGTAAATGGTAATTTTTTTTTATTAGCAATGGGCCGAAGCCGAAAAGGAATTTGTAATGTACCCATTTTCGTGAGCGTCCACTTTTAGAGGATTAGCCTATTTCCTGACCCTCATAGGCTAATGGAGCTGTTCAGAGGGTCCAGTTGGTAGAGCTAGAGACCGTTTCCCAGTGATCATGGATGTTCAGGATTGCTCTTCGTTCGAGTTAGATCGACACACTTACTATTTATAGTAAGTGTCTATTTTGGGTAAGTCAGAGTTTCTATCTTTAGCAGGGCACCTAGAGAGTTTGCTAGCAGTATGGAGTTGTGGTGACATTGACAGAGCTTTCAGTTTGGGACTTACTATTTATAGTAAGTCAAATTATGGTTAGAGCTATTTTGACAGGGGCATCCAGACTCATGGTATGCATGGTGATTAATGTGATGTCCCCAAATTAGCAGGTTCTAGGAACCTGAGTATGGTCAACTCATCAGCACGACCCTCATGAGTTGACAGTATGTTTTGAGGGTCTCAGTGGTCAGATTTGCCATTTGTCGCAAATCTCGACTTACTATTTATAGTAAGTCAGTTTGGGCCGGTTACTATTCTGGCAGTGCAGTTGAGGGCCATGTTGATCAGTTGTTACAGCAGGAGATGTAGGAATCATCATCAGAATCATATTTGATAATTAATTGTGTTAATTAATAACGATATGTTATTAATTAATAATAAGGCTATATTATTATAATAATAATACTTTATTATTATAATGATTTAGAAGTTGATATTATGAAGAGTGGTTAACTGATGATGGTTTTTGGAAACTATGGCAACCAAGGAATTATAAATATGAGCTCATTTGTGAAGCTGATCATTGAATATATTTTATAAAATTGGCATTGGGAATTGTTCCTGTTATTCTAAAAATCTGTGCCCTTGCTGAAGTATAAGGGTCAAATTAGTTTCCTAGAAGACTGATTCTTTTGGAGCTAATCTTTAATTGATTGCTGTTGTATAATCAATTTTCCTCCTTCGTGCTGTTGTATACGAATTGGAGAGAGTTTTGAATTATAGATTGAATTCGATTTGAACTGGGGTTTGCATAAGAGGCCGTGTTTTCTTCCACAGCAAAACAATTAACAGCTTGTTGCATAAGGTGTATTCATTCATGCTTACAAGTTCACGCGGGTGACAACTGGGTCACATTTTGATAGCAGGCCGTACCATTGAAAAAGGGCCACAATTGTCCAAACTGGACCGTGACTTAGCAGCAGGTCACAACGTTATTAAGGGCCGCTTTATTCAGTTTGGGCCGCGTTTCTTCACTAGGCCGCATCCTCCTAACTAGCCGCCTAGTCTCTAAGTTGGACGGGAAACATATAGCATCACAATTGCTGAGAGTTGAATGCACAGTGACAAACGGTATTTACCATACCTCCATTTCATAGTAATTTGTGATAGTGGTAAAATCATCAATGTTGAAATAAACTCTTGAACAATAATTCCAGAGGTTAATTGAGTAGGCCATTTTAAATTGAATGTATATGTTGGCTGAATAGTATCGATTTGCAAATTGCATATATTAAATAAGGGTGATTTGTTAGAAAATTATCATTCTTGTGCAAATCAAATAGAATTATTGGAAGAGCCTAGTTGGGCTCATTACAATTAACTCATTCGTCAAATGGCTTAGTTTCAAGGACTTACTATTTATAGTAAGTTGGTAGATGTAAGAGAGGGACCCTTACTATTTTTAGTAAGGCAGTTGGATGCACAACGGATTACTCCCAGGTTCAGACAGAAACAAGAAATAACGATTATTTTTGGATTTATGTTATGTTAATTATTAATAAAGTAATACTTTATTAATAATTAATGATAAAGTGCAATTATAAAGTTATATTTTCACTTTATGTGAATGGGGACACTTAATGACTTGAAAGTCATTTAATAAAGTGCATCACAATAATATAATATAACTTTATGGTTTAAGTGAACTTTATTTAAAAGGGAGTTTTAAAAGTATACTTGATAATAAGTGATAAAGTGTTATTTAAAAGGGGAGATATAAGTGTTTAATAAAGTATACTTTTTAATGTGTGCATCAAAAGGAGGGGAATATAATTAAATATTATATTTCAAACTTGCAACAAGTTCACATGATAAGTTATACGAGGTGTAAGCTTGAAGCTTCAAGCTCAATTGTTATTTGGAGATTTATAAATATCTTCAAAGGGAGAAATTAATTCATTCTATGACGTGCATTTGCTTTTGTTTGTGTGGAGAAGAAATGGAAACAAGGGTTTTAGATTTCAAGCTTGTATAATTGTGAATTCTTCTAAGTTTTTCAGCATAGTGAATTGGTGAAACACCCAACTAATTATGTCAGGCGTTGGCTTCATCCAGAGGCCAAGAATGAATTTATTGTTGCAAAATTAAGGATTTGAATGCTTCATTATTTACCAAAACAGTTTGTAGTGATAAAAGGAATTGGCAGACATTATTAATAAGATTTGAAGCATTTATGAGCAGATTTGTGAAGTTTATTCAAGGGTTTCAAGACATACCATACCTGTAAGTTCATGAAATGTAACTCATAAATTTTCTGGCTATTGTTAATTTAGATAATAGGGGATATTTTATGAACTGGGTTGTCGACATTTTGTGAAAATACTGAGTATCTAGCTGTTGTTAAATTTTGGAATTTTCAGCTATATATTCCCTATGTAATGTCCAGTTTTTGAGTTGAAATAATTATTGCAATATCTTCTATTTTGCTGCATTATATATTGTTGTATTGAACATTGCAAATATATCAAAAAAACATCAATTGCAACATACCAAACCATAGCAAATCAAACAGGAACTCAAATCAGCAAGCTCAAACATTGTTTGCTAAGTGTTTGACGAAATGCCAAGGCACTGTTAAATCAGAAAATACAGTGGTAAAGTTAGAACCAGCAGGATCTCCTACAGAATTTCAGAAAGGGAAAGATAATACTTGTCTGCTGCTTACTTAATTTTACCAGATTCTTATTTGCCACCTACATTAACATATGCTACAAAAAATTTCCATTAGCTGCTTGATTCATGTTGTCAAATAATATCTCATTTCCTTATGTAAATTTCCAGCCATATCTTCAGATTACTTCCCTATCTCATCCCTAATCTTACCTTAATTTCATTTACTAACATACTTTGAGGTCTTATCATTATGATTGCCATAGTTTTAACTTTTCTAACTGATGGCTAATATTCCCTCCCTACATAATTTATACTTCCAATTCTCACCTGATCAGTTCCATACCGATAATCAAAATAGTGTCTGTTAGTTTCCCTATGGTCAGCTTAATTCAAAAGATTCTTCTGCACTCTTTCTTATAACAATCCTATTTTTTTCCATGTCCATACTATGTTCTACTTGTTTTTCTTAACATAATAAATAATATTCGATTGCAAAATAATGAATTGCAAATTTTCACACAATTAAACGCTTGCTTCTTTTAGGTCCAGAATATCAACATACCATTATGGAAGTTCCTAATTAGGGCTTTCTTAATGCTTTGATATCCTCCATTGCATGAATCATTCAAATACATTATCAAATTCATTTAAAACAAAACCAACATACCAATTGATAAAATAGTATAATTTAAAAAAAAATAAATCTATAACAGGTTATTTTATTATAATTCATAAAAGATTACATCAGCATCAAACAGTTCATAAGACTAACATCCTAATCTAGCTTATCTACTAACCTTCATTGTTTTATCAGCATCTAGAATCAATTAAACAATCCATAGTACTTCAAGTTTAGACTTTACAAACTAGTTGTCATCTATATCTATAAATATGAACAATATTTAAAATCAGGCTTCATTCTAAATACCAGTCCCTCAATCCATATTGATAGCATTCATTCGATATCGTGCTGGTTCAACATCTTTTCCTGCAATCAAGAAAACCTTTCCATCTTCTCTAGATCTTCATCTTCTGTCTGGTCTTTCCTCTGCATTCCCATTCTTCATCTCTCCAGCCTTATCTTCCTTTAACTTCTGTGTTATAATATCTATCATCTGCATTCTCATTCCACCATCCGTGTTAGGCAGGCACCAAATTGGACAGGCTATAGCAGGCTCCACGCTATTCTATAGGTGAGGGAACAAAATTTCAAAATTTCAAAATTCCTTTATGCAATATCATTCATTCTTTTCCCTCCTACAACTCTTTTGACCCCTCTTCTTCTTAGGCATGTTTACATGAAAGACTTTATTTTTTTCCTCTGCTCTAACCACGACATCCTCCAGTTCTCTTTTCAATTTTCCCATTTGCTTGCAATGCCCTCTAGATAAATTCTTTTGTCAACCTTTCCGCACTAGCGTAGAAATGGAACCAGACCAAAAGCTTGACCCTCTTCTTCATCTTCAAAACATTCTTGATAATTGGATCCTAAACCTAGAACAACCCACTCAAGGATTGAATCCAGGTCTACCAACAAATCATTATCAAACAACTTTCTTATTACTCGATTTACCTCCATTTCTGGTTCTATCTCCAAAGCCCAGGCTATAATCATCGAGATAACATCCACATTCGCTCTCCATTTAGGTTTTCTCTCTTGAAACTGGCTTCCAAGGACCTCGATAGTAGCCTCTGCTACATTGACATCCTTTACATTTAGCATCCCTAGCATCCTTTCCTTACTATAACAGGCCCTTTAAACAATTTCTGTTGCTTGCTGGTGTCAACAGAAAACAAAGCCTCCATATCTGTGAACTAAAAAATCTATTTCCTTCTTTTCAACTATAATTAGACACTTTACATTCGCCTTGTCCCTCCAAATAAAAAGTGCCAATTAATGTCTTAATGACAAGGACGATATGCAATCCTTTTCTCGAAATCATTTCCTCTAATCCCATCACCTAAAAAACGTGCCGGCCTCATCATCTTAAAGTCGAGCGTCGTCGTTTCCTTCACCGAATATTTAATTATTAAAACATCATCCAAGTTTCACTTCCTAATAAATAGAGGTGAAAAGGACACATTTCTTAAGATGCGCGATCACCCATCCTGACAAGCATTTAATGATTCTGCTAGTGGTCACATAATAATAAGGCGCTAACGACAATATATTTGCATAACAAGAGAAGAAGCCACCCTTTGAAATTCAAAATCCAACTATCCGCTAGACAAAACTATGAAAGCCCTTACTTTATTCACCAGCTTAGTGTAAAGTCCTCAAAATAAATTTCATTTGTGTTCATCAAATTAGATGCCCATTTAAATATGACATCCGCCTCCCTATTGCCCTCTCTTCTTATGTGGCTGATTCTAAAATCATGAAATGATTGAAGCATATAGTTTATTTTTGCTATGATGTTCAAAAGATGCCATGCTTGAGCAGCCCCATTCTTGATGGCATTCACAATAATCTGGGAATCTCCCTCGATGTTGGTTCTCTTAGCCTTAAGCGTACAACCCACTTGGAGCGCTAGCAATGCTGCCCTTGCCTTTGCAACATTGTTAGTGTCATCATGCAATTTTTGTGCTACTAAAGCAATCAAATTATCTTTCCAATCTCTCACAATCACCCCTGCCCCAGATGGGCCTGGATTACCTTTTGAAGCTTTGTCAAAATTCACCTTAATCCACTCTACTTCTAGTTTTTCCCATTTCACTTTCTTCGCTTCATTAATAATGTCCTTAGCACCCCTTAGAGCACCATTTCTGAACTTCAAACAAGGCCATCCAACATGAATCTTCCCATCATCTGCAAAGTAAACCGGATCATCCTCCCTTTTAATTAAAGATGCCCCCATTACTTCCTCAATAGATACATTTATCCTGCCTTTAACTCTTTCTAGTGATTCCATTTTTCCTTGAAAGATTCTTCTGTTCCACTCCTTCCAAATCTCCCATATTATGATAGATGGCCAGATTTTCCAAATAGTAGACATCGATGTTGCTTTTATAGGGATAGGCCAACTTTCAAAAACCTCTTTCACTTTATTTTGCATAGGTCCCATCCAATGCAGTTTGGATTTGACCATTGACCAGCATTCACTAGCAAAGGGACATTGAATTAGCAGGTGATCCACATCTTCTGAGGCTGAATTACATAGAACATATTTAGTTGCTCCACAATATCCAAATCTTTTTCTTCTTTCTGCTGTTAAAATTCGCAAATTCGCTCATGCACTGCAAGCCAAGCAAAGGTCCCGGCCTTTGGCAAGCAATCTCAATCCCAACAGAGCTTGATCAGCCAACCATTATAAGCTTCATCATTTTCTAAAGATGTATACCCCAGCTTCACTGAGTAAATGCCACTAGTTGCTGCACACCATATGATTTTGTCTTCCTTTGCTGTCCGCAACACACTCCTAGCTTGGAATAGGTTTTTTCCATAAGAATTATTTGATTCTCATTCAAGCCATCATCAGCTAAACTTCTCCACATCCACTGAGGACCTAAAAGTGTTTCTTTGAGTGCAGGGTAATCAAAGACTTTTTCTCCCCATTTGTCTATTAAGAGTCTCCTCACATCATCATATCTAACATCATCCTTTAGAGCTTGTAAACCATTCTAGGAGTCTCTCCAAAACAATGCTTTTTTTCCATCACCAATCTGCCATGAGACGTGATCTGTTATGACCTTCCTACATTCCAAAATAAAGTTCCATATGGCTGACCCTCTGAGGGGGTTCCTAATTGTGAGAATTATTTCATTTTCTGGAGAATCCAAATATTTGGCCGTGATTATCTTCACCCAAAGCCTTTGAGGATTGGAATAAATGTTCCACACCAATTTGGCTCCTAAAGCCTGATTCATTCTCTTCCTGTTCTTGAGACCAACACCACCTTTGGAATTATTTTTGCATATCTTATTCCAGGACAACAAAGGCCATTTGTCCTAATCCCCATTTCCATTCCAAAATAATTTTCTCATTCTCTTTTCAATAAAGCTTAAAACTTTATTTGGAATCTTAAGGCAACTCATTGAGTATATAGTTATAGCTGAGATGACCGTTTGCAAGAGGAGAATTTTTCCTGCTGATGTTAGCCATTTGCTTTTCCATCGTTCCATTTTCTTTAAACAACTATCCATAAGGTCTTTCCATAGATGCGGTTTGCAAGTCCCTTCAAAAAGTGGCACACCCAAGTATTTTCCTTGCAACTTTCCCATTTTAATTTCCAAGATATTAGATAACTGCCTTTGGTGTTCCAAACTTGTATTGAAGAAATAAATTTCAGACTTCCTCCAATTCACACATTGTCCCGAGGCTTCACCATATCTGTCCAAGGTTGATTTAATAACTCTTGCCTCCCTAGTTGTTGCTTCTCCTATAAGATAATTATCATCCACAAATTGTAGATGGGAAGTGGGTTCAACTCCGTTTGCAATACTTATTCCTTTCCATTGTCCTTCCTGTCTTTTACTAGAGATCAATCTTCCCATCACTTCTGCCATAATTACAAAGAGGAAAGGCGATATGGGGTCACCTTGTCTTATCCCTCTTGTAGTGTGAAAGAAACCTTGAGGGCTCCCATTGACAAGGATAGAAAATTTGGGGGTATTTATGCAACTTGCAATCCATTTCAGCCAAGCCTTTCCAAAACCAAATTTTCTAAGAATCTCAATCAGAAAACTTCTATTAACATTATCATAGGCTTTTTTAATATCCAGTTTGATCATCATCTTAGCTACTTTTGTTTGTCTAACTATGTGAATTGGCTCATGGGCTATAATGATTCCTTCAAAAATGGATCTGTTGGGGGCATATCCACTTTGTTCCGGGAAAATGACATGTTCAAGAATAGTCTTAAGTCTATTAGCTGCTACCTTAGCTATGACCTTGTAAGTAGTGTTACACAAAGCTATGGGCCTAAAATCATCAAATGGGGGGCATATCCACTTTGTTCAGGGGAAATGACATGTTCAAGAATAATCTCAAGTCTATTAGTTGCTACCTTAGCTATGACCTTGTAAGTAGTGTTACACAAAGTTGTGGGTCTAAAATCATCAAATGTCATACTTTTTTCCTTCTTTGGAATAAGAGCAATGAAAGTGTTATTGAAGTCTTTTAATATAAATCCTTCTGCCCTAGATTCCTCCACCACTTCCCAGAGATCTTCTCCCAAAATTTCCCAAGTTTTCTCGAAGAAAATGGCTCTGCTATTTACATCATTTGATACAAAATTTTGTATGCATTTTTCCCTAAATCAAGCCAGAAAATATTCTTTTACATTCCTTCTTACAAAATTCATATATCTCACTTTCAAGAACAAAATTGGGAATACTTAACCCTAACTAACTGTATTTATATCCACATTTTCAGGCTATACCTATTCCTTCATACATCAATAATGTATAAACTAGACTGTAATCTAATAAGCCAAAATTAAGATTTTCTCTTTTTGTCGTTGAACTCATTAACTTTTTTCCTTTTTTGTTCTTCGTTTTTGTCCTCTCCGCAATAGGGGCCGCCGAACTGGGTCCAGGAACTCCCTCCTCAACCTCCTCTGTCAATTCTTCCTCTTCGCTT
Source organism: Thuja plicata (assembly GCA_018584345.1). Lineage (NCBI taxonomy): Eukaryota > Viridiplantae > Streptophyta > Pinopsida > Cupressales > Cupressaceae > Thuja > Thuja plicata. The sequence continues at coordinate 281,610 of MU227092.1, read as the reverse complement.
GCGTCTACACCGTCCTACACCATATAATTCTCAAACCAGTTGCCCTTATCTACCTTTGTGATATGTATTAATCTTCAAGAGGAAGTCCAGATTCCTATAAATGACTAGTTTCCTGGCATTGAAGAGACCCATGTCTACCATGACCAATATTGGCAACCTGGGAACTGTTTGCCCTCAAGGGTAAACTAGATTTAACAGAAACATACAGGAAAGTAAAGCATACACAGTGATATAGAAAGTAGAACTTCAAAGATATTTTATTACTTCAGAATATTGTGTACAATGCAAAAGCTATTCCGTACAAGACCATGTCTCCTTCTATCGAGAGACTAAGTACATATAGGTAGCGAAGGGGTGCGAGGCGAACCGTTGCACCCGTTGACTACCTTCGGTACATAATTATCGAACTGTTGTATTGCCCGACAACATCATCCCCCCCAAAAGAAAAGTCGTCTTCGGCGACACAACAAAAGGAAGATGAAGTACATTGCATACAATAAGACAATCACTGAGAAGAAGGGGTGGAGGGGGTGTCTCTGAGAAGTTGGAGGCACCACCCATGAAGAGGATGCAAGGACCACCCTGCTGTCCGCGCCGAAAGTCCCTTTTTTGCTACCATCCATTACTCACGTGTCGAGTTTACCATCAATGCTGCTTTGAGCAGTTCTTTTTCGGTCACATTACATTCCTCCCGTACCTGCACCAAACTTGTCTCCAAAACACGCTTTTCAACTGTAGCCTACACTAACTCCTGTTCAAACAATACTGTCTTCCTAGCCAATCTGACCTCGATAGCCACCCATACCGCCTTCTCTGCTTCCAAATCCTGGGTACACTGAGCCAAGTGTCTCGCTACTGCCTCCGATCGGGTGGTCAGCTCCTCCATAGCTCTTTGTGCATCCATCAAGGCAACCTCATTCTAGCTGAGACATACTTTGAGTGCCTCAAAGCGTAGTACCCCTCTCGAAAGGCTTGCTCCAGTGCTCTCTCCACCACTGGCGTGCGGACAATCCATGCCTGTAGCAGCTCCGGGTCTCATCAACTGGTCACAATCCCCAAAGGCTGATAACTGAACTGAATAATTTCCTCGTGCCGTACGACTTCTTGTTCTTGCCAGGCCGTCGTTCTTGCAATGCCTTCCCTCAAACTAGCATAGTGGTGAACAAAAGCACCAAAGTAAGTCAATTCATGGATCTTGAAATGGTTTGTGGGAGGATCCAGAAAACTACATGAGGTGGATAGTTGATGAGTTCCTGTCATGTCAAGGTTTGTGGTAAGCCTATTTAAAACCAAATTAGCACCTTCCAACCCACACAGAAGTCCATAGGGCACACCATTTTCGTGATTTTCTTCCGACGCCATACTCTCTTACGATGCCTGTGCAAATGGCCAATAACTATATATTCTTCATTACCTGCTTATGTCCTCTTCGGTGCCATATGCTATTCAATGTGAACTGTTCTTTATTTGTTGTCGTTTTTTTTTTCTCTCGTGCCTTCATTATTCTCCCCAACTTTCAAAATAATTTAAAACACTACAACCTCCCTGTCTGCCGTACGAAAATGTATGGATTCCCTCCCTAACCGTACATAATTTCTCTCCTTAATTATTTGCATTCCATCTCGGAAATGCATGCCCTCCTCTCTGTCCGTACAACCCTCCTTAATTATTTAAAAACACTTGCACGCTACTCTATGGTGTTTGTCCGTATGGAATGTCTTTCCTCACCAATCCGTTCGTATCATGTACGACAAACACTCAATGTTTGTGTTGTTCTTTGTGGCCGTATGTAGCTTGGCTATATGGTTAAACTTTTTACACCCATCGACCGTACAACGTACGAAATTCTGTTTGCCCTTTGCTGTCTGTACGGTATGGAAAAATATCTGCCACTCACACTCGTACGAACGTACGGATGGCGTCCACTCTTTGTTGCTCAATGATCGTATGGTCTTGAGTCTTCTTTTTATACCTTCACCTTGCCTTTTGTATGGTTAAATACCGTACGACATCTATTTTAAATTTCTGTTGCCTTCCGTACGACCGCTGCTCAAAACTTTTTTTGTTTTCCGTACAGCCATCCGACCTTTTTAAATTTTTGATTTTTTTGAATAAATTTTTTAAAGCTTTTTTTTAAAAAAAGAAATTCCAAAAAATTTTCATGTTCGTACGGTTGTACAGATCAATACGGACTTTTTTTAATTTTAAATTTTAAATTTTCTAAATTGCGTACCTTCCCCTAGCTGGTTCTATCGACGCCATCTCGCCGTTCATGATATATTTTTAGCTTCGACCTGTTGACCGTGCCTGAAATCTCTTGGCCGTCAAGCATCCATAACTTCACCGCCCCATTCGTTGGCGTGAATTGTGTTCGCTTCAGATGCTTGTCATGCTAGACCTTCCTACGTCCTTGGACTATCTCTGTCACCCACTGTGCTAGCCATCGTTTCTCGTCAAGCTTATTGAGATTATACGATCACTCCTTCAAGATTTCCATGTCTCCGAGTATGTTCTCAATGGCCATCCTCAGACTTGGTACCATAAATTCAATAGGAATCACGGTCTCTCGCTCGTAAATTAGAAGGAGAATAAAGATCCAGGATCCTGGAGTTTCACCGGTACCTCTATATGTAGCAGTTGTCTCATAATGTTTTGTTCTGCCTCCCTTCTGCCCGAGGTGGTGGCCATCTCCCATGTTTATTTTTGTGCCTTCATCGCCTTCTCTATTTCTTCCTTAGCCTCCCATGCCCATTGTTTTTCTGTTCGAGGGTCTGGATATGTGGTTTGCTCTGCTTGCCCTCGGGTGACGATCAGTACTGTACTCGTGCTTCCATCTATGTCTAGCCAATTAATGCCGGATTTCGGGCAGTTGGTATCCTCGTGGTTGCTAGGACTACACCAGCGACAGCTTCTGCGGGGTGTCGCCCTTGTTGCAGTCCCTTGCAAAGTGGCCCCACTGATTGCAAGCTTGGCACTGGATCATCGGCCGACCCTTGGAGTCATATTGTATTTGACTCCTTGTGTTGGTGTTATTGCCCCTTCCGCCACCGCGTTGGTTGCCTCTGTACACGCCCGAGGATGCGTTATTGTTAGCCTACGTCGCCCTCGATGTAGATGGTTGCTCTTGGGTAAATAACACTTGTTGATTCCTCACTTTCATGTTATATGGGCATTCCTTAGTGGAATGGCCCATGATTTGGCAAATGTCACAAAATGCCTTTTTGGGACACGATCCCTTCGTATGGCCGCTCTCCTTGCAGTCTGTACACCACATGTCATCTTCCCCCTTGCTGGTACCCCCTTTCATGGTCTTGAACTCCATCATTCTCTCCATGTGCTTTTGGAGTGCCATGACTTTTTTCTTCGACTCGCCATCACTGCTACTGTCATCATTTGGAGTGTCATCTTCGTCGGAAGAGGACTTGCTTCTTTTCTTCTTGGAGGTCTTCTGTTCGCTCTCCAAGTCCATTGCTCGGTTATAGGCATCTTTGTATGAGGTGGGGGTACTATCTTCATTTTCCTCCGTAGGTTAGATTTCAGGCCCTCCACAAACCATCTTTTCTTTAGGCCATCCGTTGGTTGGCTATCCATTTTTCCAACTAATTCCTTCAGTCAGCGACCGTAGGCCCGCACAGTCTCCTTGCCTTGTTTGGTACCGTATATCTCTGAAACAATTTCATTGTCATCCCTCAGGAGTCGAAACTCCTTGAATTCTTTCTTGAGTTCGTCCCAAGTGGTCACCTTTGTTTTATCCACATCGGAGTACCAGTCGATGGCTACCCCTCTAAGTGTGGCGGGGAACTATTTCACCCATTCTGCTTGGTCGGCGACTCCATTTGCCGACCACATTGTCTCGCACGTACGACAATGTCGTACTGGATCTTCTTTTCCATCTCCGTGGAATTTTGGCAACTTCTCCTTGTTGGTCGCCATTGGGGTGGGTTGTGTCACCCGCGGTGGATTTTGTGTTTGTGCTCCTGCACCACTTGTGCTAGCACCTGTACCTGCGCTGGTGGTGTTCGTGGTATTGATAAATGGCACTTGCACTTGTGCCTAAGTATTTGTTGGTACTCTGGTGTGTGGTGTCGTTGGCCCGAATAAAGGTTCTTGAGTGTCGGACGCCTGTGCTTCAGTGGCACCTTCGGTCATACGGTCTCCCCTACTGCGATTGTTTGTACCTTCAACTTGGGTCTCTGTACGTGGTGTATGAGGTAGATTCGTAAACAAGTCTCTAGTTTCCTCTAGTAAGGCCCTTCTTAGCCTTGTCTCTTCAAGCAACTCTTCGCTCCTTCGCACCCTCCGATGCTCTGGCAAAGTGTACAACTCTCATTCGGTCTATGCACCTTCCGTAACACTCCCGGGGTCCCCTTTGGTCAACCCCCCAACAAGTTGCCTCAGCCTTTGTTGGCGTTCTATTTGTTGCTCAAAGATTAAGGCCTTCTTTGCTGCCTCCCTCCCACTCATCGTTTGGTGCCTTCTTATTCCTGTCTTTATTTAAAAGATTGGGCATCAAAACTTAACGAAAACTCATAATAATTGTTTATATAGTGTCCTTTGCTTTTAAACCTTAAGATGTTAAAACTCCCTATGATGGACGCCGCAACTAGTAGACCCATTATGTCCGTGCGCCATCCAGTCTTTTCCCTTCCCGAGTATGTCTAGGCAGCAGCGCCAAATGTTTGCCCTCTAGGGTAAACGAAATTTAACAAGACATACACAAATTAAAGTACTCAACAGAGAAAGTATAACAGTATTTTATTCATGGATTAATCACTTAAGTACAAAGGTATTTCCGTACAAGCCCATCTCTTCTTCTATTGAGAGACTAAGTACATATAGGTACCGAAGGGGTGCGAGGTGAACTGTCACATCCGTTGACTACCTTTGGTACATAACTATCTAACTGCCTTATTACCCGACAACAGGAACCGCTTTGCCTCTGATTATAAACACATCGTAATGCTTGGGTTTAGGAATGGTTAGCTCATCATTAATATTGACCATTACCCTCTCCAAATCTATTAGGATTTCCTTCACAAAGAGGCTATGATAGAGCCTTTCTATAGCGCTCCTATCCCTTTCCACATGCATTGTCTTGGCAATAAACATTGCTGGGATCTCAGGGTTAAACTCTAAATCTATCATCGCTGAAGACAAATTCATCACCTAAAATCCAAAGGACAATCCTAATTACCAAGCTATGAGTAGGCGATAAATTTTTTCAAAGGCTTTCTACTCTGACCTTGCCCAAAAAAGCCATTTACCTATTTTTGTCATTCAGTCTAATGGGTGTCTCCATGGCTATGCTATACACTTTAGGTTGCTACTACTCTAAATGCTCGGAATCCAGTGGAGAATACGACAATTCAATCTTTCTTATAGTAATCTGTTAGGTTACTAGAATGTTCTAGCTATGGTTAGTTCTTGATCAACTCCGTTGGTTTACTTGCCAATCTTTTAACTGCACTTATTTTAGTGATTGAGCTAGTGTTAAATTAATGATTATTGATTACATCATGAAGTGGCTATCCTTCGGGTGCTGATTAATAGCTATCTCACTAAATTACCTTCGCATGTGTTGAAGGTCTTTTACTGCATCACGATTAATGTTAGCTTGTTGATATGGTTGTTCTTTATTTTCCAAAGGCTTTCCCATTTAAAGTTGTACTTTTTTATCTTATTTATTTATTCTCCATCCATGATGTGGGAGTTATACTAGATTCTTTAGTTGTTTATGTCTCTTCCCCACGAAATCAACCACTTCTTCTTAAGTCATTAGTCCGCATACTTCAAATTGTATTTTCCTTTCATCTAATAATCTTTATTACTCCCCAATCTCCTTCGAAGAGTAAGATCATCTCCTTCTTTGTATATATGATTTATAGTGTTTTCTTTTAAGTATTCCTGTAACTCCACTGCTCTTCCAAGTTTTGAGTTTAGCTTCTAGTTAGGAGTCCTTTTAGTCCGAATTGCGTTGATTATTATCTCTAAATCTCCTTCTATAGCTAATTTTCTTATTCCTAAACCTTTTCCCAGAAGCATCCCTTCGATCAAAGCTTCCATTTGTGTTGTGTTGTTTGTTGCCATACCAATTGGTCTTGCTAATTTAGGGCATACCGTTCCATTCCAATGTCGTATAATGCACCCAAGCAGACCAAACCATGTCCCAATTTGTGAACTTGCATTCTTTGTTGTTCCCATTTTTCAGTGTGTTGCTTATTGCTCCACTATTGCTACTTCGATTTTATTTAGTAGATACTTCCCTTCCATCTTCTTTCCTAGAAATATTTCCCTATTCCTCTCTTTCCATACTTGCCATGTCAATATTGATGGAGCTAGTTTTTGTAATGCTTTGTAAAGACTATTATTGCATGTCATTGGCCATCTCTTCATTAAATCCATTAGATTATTAGGTAAAGCTGTTTTCCAGCCTAGTTTATTGCATAACCAACTCCAACATTTTGAAATGTATTGGCAATTCACCAATAGATGTTCTACTATTTCTTCCTCTTCTTCACATAACAGACCCCTAGATGGACCTGCAAATCCTTGTTTTCTGAACCAATGTGCTGTCAAAATTCTCTTTTGCAATGCTGCCCACAGAAGCATGCCTGTTTTGGTTGGCATAACTTGTCCCAACATATTTGGGTTGGTATCTCTGTCTTTCCCATTGTTGTAGTTTGACTAATGTTAAATAACCATCCTTTACTTTATATTCCCGTGTTAGATCCTATCCAAATTTGTTTGTCTTTCCCTTTTTATTGTAATTTGCCTAGTTGCTAAGGCATTTTTTAGCTCCCCTATTTTTGATAACTGTATACCTTCCAAGGACTTCCAACTCCATCTAAGTTACGGTCCCCACTGCATATCTCTATATAGTCCTTTACAAATTTACCCCATTGTGTTTCTAATATCTTCTTCGCCCTGTTAAGATTTGGATTATTTTCCAAGGTCGGGTATCCCCCCCAAGAATCGCTCCAAAATAAGGCCTTGTTATCTTCGGCAATATCTCAAGTGATCTTAGCGGTTATTAAATTTCTGCTTTCTAATATGAAATTCCATACTCTAGATCCTCTTGGGGGGTTTGCTGTTCTAAAATAATTACTCAGGTCTGTCCCATTCAAATTTTTTTTTCTGAAGTATTTTTGCCCACTTTCTATTTGGTTCCTTGTAGATTCTCCATGCCAATTTTACCCCTAATGCCCTACTTTGTAAGTGTAAATTTTTTAAACCTATGCCTCCTGCTTCTATTGGATTACAAATTTTATCCCATCTTATCAGAGCTATTTTTCTCTCCTCAGTAACCTCTTGCCAGTAAAAGGTTCTCATTTTCTTTTCCAATTTGGCTCTAACACCTTGTGGAAATGGTAGAGAAGACATTTGATATGTAGGTATTGTAGACAACACCGCTTTTAATATTGTTGCTCTTCCCGCTTTTGATAACCATTTTCCTTTCCAATAGTCCATCTTCTGCTCCATCCTTTTACCTATGGGTTCCCACATCTTATTTACCCTACTTCCTCTATCCAAAGGTAGTCCTAAATATCTACTGAGGAGGTTTCCTTTTGTGAAACCTAGCCTATTACATATTGCTGCCTCTTCTCTTATGTTGGTATGATTTTTTAGCATTCACCATCTGACTTGAGGCCTTTGTATACATATTTAGAATTTCCTTTTGTGAATCCTAGCCTATTACATATTGCTGCCTCTTCTCTTATGTTGGTATTGGGGAAAAATATCTCTGACTTTGTAGCATTCACCATCTGACCTAAGGCCTTTGTATACACATTTAGAATTTTTTTTTTGAAGTTTTCTATCTCTTTCTTGCTTCCTTCTCCATAGAGCATGGTATCCTCAGTTACTTTGATTCCTTTGATTTTCTCATGCTCTTGAACTTTGTTAATAGCCCTACCTAGTGCTTTTGCCATTATTATGAATAAAAAGGGGGAAATTGGATCCCCTTGCCTCAGCCCTCTCGGTATGTCAAAATACCCTTCCAGTGTACCATTTACTAGTATTGAGAACCTAGGGCTAGAAATGCATCTGAAAATTAAATTAATCCATTGCCTTGCAAAGCCAAATGCTTCCATACATTTACTGAAAACCCTCCAATCTACTTCATCATATGCCTTTTTAATATCTAATTTTATAAGCATACTGGGTTTTGTATTATGCTGGACTGAATGGATAGCTTCCTGAGCAATGATATCTTAATCAAAGATGGATCTACCTGGGACGAATCCTGTTTGTTTCTCTGAAATTATGTAGTTATTTTGTTTGGTAATACTTTGGATAAAACTTTATATATTGTATTGCAAAGCAAAATGGGTTTATAATTATCCAAGTCTTCTAATTTATCCTTTTTAGGGATGAGAGTTATAAAGGCATTATTTAACTCTTTCAGAATCCTTCCTGAATTCCTCTTATTTTTTAATACTTTCATCATATATTCCCTTATGATATGCCAACATTTTTGAAAGAAGCATGCGGGGAATCCATATGGTCTCAGTGCTTTATCTGGATGAAGTTGGTTCAAGGCAGTTTCAATTTCTATTTTTGAGAACCTGTTGGTCAGCGTACTATTTTGTCCATCTGTTATGATTTTAGGTATATTTTCTAGCATTTTTGTTGTGAGATCAAATCTGAACTGTCCTAGGTGTTTAAGATATTCTGAAAGAAGGATACTATTTCTGTCGAGATTTCTTTTAGATCCTCTACTATGTTGCTGTTAGCCGTATAGTTTATTATGTTGTCAGGTGTTAGTTATGTTATGTATTGACGGTATGTTATGCACTGACGGTACTTAGTTACTATCGGCGGTTGGGAATGGGTGACGATGTTCGGTCCCACCGCTTCGGGTTTTATATAAGCAATGTACTTTCTCTTCGGAGATATAATATAATAGTGACTATTGTAAATGTACTCAAGTTACGAATGATTAATAAAGACTCTGGTATTCTCTGATCTATCTTATGTATTTGTATTTCTGTGTAACGTCTATGTATCAGTAAACTAGGTTACCCCAGTGGGTAAACAGTTGCCTCTTGCTCCTTTAATTTTGAGAATCTTATTAATATTTCTTCTCTGTTTGGTGCTGTTATGAAAAAAATTAGAATTTTTCTCCCTTTGCCAACCAAATTTCTCTAGATTTTTGTTTCCAATATATCTCTTCTTTTGTTAGAATATCTTCATATTTGTCTAGTAGTTTTTTTTAAAAGATATCTATCTTGATCCATACCAACAATTATTACCTCTTTGTTAAGGTTGTCTATTTCTTCTTCTAATCTTTCCTTCTCTTCGAAGATGTTCTTGAAATGTTCTTTGTTCCACTGTAGTAGGTTCTGCTTTATTGTTTTTAATTTAGAGATAAAAAAAAACATTTTGATCCCATGACCTGCTCCTCCTTCCACCATTTCTCCACTAAAGCTAAAAAAATCTTTATCCTGCAGCCACATCTTTTCAAACTTAAAAAGGGCAATTTTTTCGTTTTTTCTTCAATTTCCGATTGAACCGAGAAGTGATATGAACCCGCGTTAGTCATTATTGAGGAGCTCAATGTGTTTGCAAATACGGCCAGGTCTCCCTTGAAAAACTTGTCTAATTTTTCTGCAATGTGGCTGAATCCCTTTCTCCTATTAATCCATGTAAAAATTTCATTGTCTGTTCCAATATCCATAAGGTGGTTATTCTGAACCCATTCTCTAAAGTCTTTTTGTGCTTGGGATTCATTTTGACTACCTCCTCTTTTCTTAGAAGAATCTAGTATAGCATTAAAGTCCCCCCCTAGGATATAGTTTATATCTATATTTTGTCCCATATATGTTTCTATTTCTGTCCAAACTTATTTCTTCTTATTAATCATGGATGGTCCATATACATTTATGAGAAAGAAATTTAATGAATTGTTTACACTTGTTACCCATCCTCCCTGCCAGTATGTTTTGTTTATAATATTTTCATAATATACCTTCCTTGGGTCCCATATTATTGCCAACCCCCCCGAAGCCCCTTTTGCTGGCACACTGGCTATTTTCTGAATACCCAACTTCTTATTAAAGTTACATATTTCTTCTTTATTTGGCTTAGTCTCTTGTATCATTATTATCTCAGTGTTGAGATTTACCATACTGCGCTTAACTAGGCATTGTTTGTTATGCCCCTAACATTCCAAGTAGTGACCTTCATGTCTCCTTGGGAAGGATCTACCCTTCCCAGCTTGAAATATTGTTGTGATTTTGGCTTGGTCTTCTTCTGCCCCTACCATTTTCCTTAATTCAGATAGAGACTTTCTACTTCTCTTTTTAGATATCTTTCCAACTTCCAGGCTTTCTTTATCTGGGCAGGTTAGATCCAATCCTAATTTTCCTACTTTCGTTTCCGCTTCTATCTCTAAATCTTGGTCATGGAAGCCAAAGACATCTTCTATCTCTTCAATCTCCAACGTTTCTAATTCCAGTATTTCTTTTATCGTCCTTTGTTTTTCTATTTCCATGTTCCCTTCATCCTCTGATTCGTATTTTGCTTCCAACGGTTGATTTATACTCACTCATCATATCGTAAACAACTTCTAATTCTGCTGGAATAAATTCATCTTCAACCTCAGTTGTTTCTTGAATTTCACCTTCCTCTGGATTACCTTCTTTTTCTATCTCCTCCACTTTGTGATCTATTTCTTTGTTGACATTTTCCCCATGATATGCTTCATCTAATAGGGCTAGTTGTTCTGTTACTGAAAGATCCCCAATCCCGGTGACCTTAGAATTTACTGTATATTTCAGAATTTGAATCTTTGACTAATGTTTGGTATTTCTGAATGGTCTTGGCTGAATCTTGATTTCTTTGTCTTTTCCTTGTGCTTTTTAGTTTTTTGGAGTTTTTTGAAAATAAAACAATTACACAACAAATGGAAAATAAATAGCATTTATGTAATGTAAACACATGCTGCAATTCTTATTATTACTGAATTCTGAAATAGCACATACCCGAATTATTCAACAATCTGATATATTAGCTTCAAGAAAAGATCAGAACAAACATACAATATTCTCCATGACAAGAATAAACACCAGCTATATGGGAATGCTTGGTGTGTGCCCCGAATCTGAAGAAAATGCTGTAATAAATCCACCAATGCCTCAATGAATGCTATGCCACCCAATAATGAGAAAAGGGCTTCCTTTATACCCCACGTGAGCTGCTGGAATGAAACGCCTAAAGCTAATAAGTTGGCCGCTAAGCTGAAAATGACTCTCTCCAAAAGATGTAATGCTGATACCAAATCGATCACTTCCTTTGTCAATCCAAATGCAAATGAAATACCAATCCAATCACCAAAGACTTGCTGAGGTTTGCGTCCCAACAATCCAGACTTGAGGATTTCGTCCCAAGCCACAAAATGCCCTCCAGAGCAATTGCACAATTCAGAAGTTTCAAAAATGTCAAAAGGTAATCATCTATTAAGCTTCCATCTCTTTATAACTCCTCTCAAGGGCAATCGAACCCTGATAGAGAAATACACTTAGCACTTTATAATAAAATAATATTTTCCCAAATAAAGGAGTCCATGCTATAGGAAAAACATTATTTTATTAAAATGTTATAACTCAAGGTACCAAAAGGTCTCCGGATAGTGAAATAGTTTATAATAATTCGAAACCTTTCAAACGAGCTATCACACGAAGGCATCCTTGACCAAATGAAGCAATTATTCTCTTATTACTCCGAAATGGTTATAAAAATAACCTTACTATAAATTATTTAATCACCGACTTTGGAAATATTTAAATATATTAAAATATTTCCCTTTTTGCCTCTGATAGCCCAAATCAACCAAATAAACATGAGTCTGACCATGTCACCTGTCTGTGATTGATACCGAACGAGATGGGTCAATTGGCAGTCCCATCCCTAAAATTTAGGGATGCTCCTAGAAACTAGGAAACACACCCTGTCATCCTGAAACTGAAACCATGGAATGGTCCAGTGGGACCTCACATCTAGAAACTGCCACATCCTCCTAAAAAGTAGGGATATACTTTAAAATCTAGGAATTGCTCCAAACAGACTCCAAACTGCTTGTAAAGCCAAAATCCGGTCATTGTATGCACTGAATGAGTCCCTATCTATCTCTGCTAGTCTACGAGACTCCAATGATAGGCGAACTACTCCGTCTCTGATGTCGACTCTAGAAAGGGGACATGAGACGTACCTCTTCCTAAAAGGATTCTCCCTCAATCAATAGTTGATTTAATGTTTTGTTATTCTCAGAAATGGCTCCCTGCAAGCCTTCTTGTGACATTGGGGGATTTATGTTCTCTTTGCAGAGCTCAAGGTTTTGGATTTCCACTATGAATCCTCCTAATTCATTATTAAAATTTATGCTTACTCCCTTCTCCTGTGGAATCTTTTATTAGAGTTAAATATCTCTCTGTTTATGTTTCTCTCTCTTCCGTAGATTTGTTTCTATTCTAATAGTCACTCTTCTTCCATGTTTACATATTCTCTTTGTTCAATATGGAAACTTCCTTTTGTTTCTATTTCTCTCTTCAGAGTGTTTCTATTTCTCTTTGTTCATTATAGAAACATTCTCTTGTACACTTGTATATATGGATCATTCTTGGTCTCTGTTTAATAACACATTCATTATTTTACCATGATATGGTATCAGAGCTATTTTTTTCAAAAAATAATAATTTCATTCTTGAAATTGTTTGTGTTATTTTTCAAAATAGGTTGTTCGAAATTTTTTAATTACTTCAGGAAATTTTTAGATTAAAAATTTTCGAATCTCCTTGGCCTGGTTTGTGTTCAAAATTCTCGGGATTGTTCATTTTCTCCAACAACTTGCCTAGGGTTTCTGCACTTTTGATTAGGGTTTTGATCTTTCAGTTGCAGTAAAAAAAAAAATTGCAGATTCTTGGTAGGTTTTTTAAACGCTCAATTCAGTCGTCCTCGAAGTTTTCTGGGTGCCTCGATTTTTGAGCCTCAAAATTTGTGCCAGCAGATTCAAAATCCGATTACAGATTCCTGGTGGGTTTTTCGAGCTTCTTTTGGGTCTTTGTTCATTTTTTCTGGGTCTTCTGTCAATCTGCCTCAGAATTTGTGCTTTGGATTCATTCAATGCCTTTTCAAAATTTTAATGGCGTCTCTCACCAACATTATGTTGGAAGGCAGTCCAAGATTTAATGGCAAGCTTTACCACATCCAGAAGCAGGGAGGGTCTTAGCTGGTTTTGATCGATTTTCACCTCAAAAATCGTGTCTGGGTTTTCTAGTTTTTCACTATAAAAATTGTGAATACTGAGTCTCAGTTCTTCCGTGCGCAACAAAGTTTTTCATTCCCTTTGATGAGGCCTTTGTAAAATTCGGGTATAATAAATAAACCTCCTTGCTTTGTAATTATTTCCAGAGGCTCTGGGAATTTCATATCAATATCTATATCTACTAATATTTTTACTTCACGAGATTTCTTAAATGTTTCTTCTATCCCTACGAAGGTGCCCATTGCGTTAGCAATGGCTTCTAGGGTTTCAACTTTCTATATGTAGATTTTCTGCCAGTAATTGTTCTATTCTAATCCACTTTGGGAATTTCAGAATTTCTTAGGTTTATAAGGTTTTGGATTGAAATTCGGTTGCCAATTGAGACAGTGAAAACTAAAACCTTCGAAAATTACTGGATTTCCAAATAAGATTTCTTTTTTAACTGATTTTGTTTTACATTGTATGAACATAAAGTTATCAGTAAGGATAGAGCTACTTATCTGGTTCGGATAGATCCAGTTCCACCAATTCACAATTTTATTGATGGGCTGTCCTGATCCACTCCAAATTGCATATAAGCCATATTTCTTGCGATGTTCATATTTGGTTCCCATTGTTTCCCAAGGGATTACAAAAGCTTTATAATCCCTTCTATTATTTGTCTGGGTCTTGCCAAATTTTACGGTCTTGTTTATATTTTGTTTTGGCATCCTCAACTGATCAGATTTAGTATGGCTCTTTGGAATTCTGTTTGCTCCAGTGACAAAACAGGGGTTCTTGGATTGGTATCTCCCGAGGATGTGGTATTTTTGTGATTTTCCACATTTGTTTTTGGCTTGATGATATCTATTTGCCATATTTCTGATCCCACTAGGGTTTTTGTTTGATACTGTGTGTTTATCTCTTGTCATTCTCCATCATTGCCCTAGGGGAATCCTATTTGCCCCAGTAGCTATATCAGAATGCCCCCTATTTTGTCTCTGTGCATTTTCCATTCTTCTTGTTTTCCTTGATTTCACAATTTGCCAGCCTGGTTCAGAGAACATTTTCTCTGGGAAACTTCTTTCGCCGCAAAAATAATCTTCACATATGCATAAATGGTAACTAGTTTTACTGCAGTTGAATAGCATAATTCTTGCAGGTAAGTCTGTAATTGAATTTTGGATAGAAAGTTTTATGCTGGGAATGACATTTTGAGTTTGTTAAATGTTTATTTGTCTACAATGTGTACAGAGTGAATTGCTCAAGATGAACAAGTAGGAGAGTTTTCCATATATTTGATCACTTCAAACAACATTCTATTTCTGTTCTTTATGTATTTGTTGTTGTGTTAGCTAAAGGATGTCAAGTTCCTATTTAGGATCAATTTGAATCTATTCTAATAGAATGAAATTCTATTTGCTCTTTTTTGTGTTATTTGAATCTTGGTATATGAGTGAGCTGATTTAATGTAAATGCCAACCATCCTTACTGCAGTTGACTAATATCATTCTTGCAAATAAGAAAGAATGGATAGAAATTTCTGTCACAGTACTATAGCAGTTTTATTTTGATGTGTTCAAGTTGACAACATTTTGATGATGTTTACATTCCTTGAAAAATGCAGAAATGGGAATTGTCATCTCAACATCGGAATGGTAATTCTATTGTCGAAGTTTATAGAATTATGGAAGAGGTGATTATTCTTGTCATGCTTCAGATTTTTAAACATTTGGAATATGGTAGTTGAAACATTTGTTTCAAAGGATGTCAATATCTAAATATTTTTTGCTTCTAATATTTTATATTGACCAGTAAGCTTCCATCTAACATTTATTAGGCCCCCAATATCCTTACGTTTATAAGGAAAATTTTCATAGTATGCATATCATCCATTATATGCATTCATTCTTTTTTTTGCTTTTCTTTGATTCAAGTATTGAATAAGGGTTACATTTGAATCTTTTAAATGGTATCTAGTTGCTTTGCAATATATTTACCACTCCAAAAACATAATGGGGACATGGGAATACCAAATGAAACTATTTCGTTAGAATTGGAAAATTCTGAAAAAAAGAGTTAGGCTCAATTGGGTTCATTTCCTTCAATACTTGGAATATTGTTAATTTAGGAAAAAAATCCTTTTTATGGTAGGAATTTAGTAATGTTTTCATCTACTGCATTTTCTTTGTACCTTTCTTTCTTTTTAAAAGCTTTATGGTGAGTAGCCCATTGTTCTACTTCTAATAGCACGTATTAACATTCTTAAAAACTTGGTTGGCCATGGATGGCTATAAATGGTCACACACTAACACTATCCATCTTCTAAGTTCATGATATATGTATGTAGTCTTCTGATTCTTCAACATAGGTTCAATTGATGAAATTGAAATCGTGTTTAGGTTTTTGTTATTGCTGGAAGAATGAAATTCTAGGAATGATAATTTTAGGATTCTCATTGATTTATCTACAAAAAGAAAATCATAACTATGATCTCTTGATGGGAGTGGTGCCTTGTATAAAGCTTTTCTAAAATACTTCGGTGTTCCATATATTACATGTCTTATCTACTCTACTTTTTCAAAATTTGTTTGTTTCATTTTCATGAATGCATGTTTTTTTTAGTTAGACGTCTCCTATTCATTAGCTACACTATAGTTCAATGACTGTTTTTAGGATTGCAAGAATGACTTGAACCATAATATTAAATGACTTTGAACAATCTATTAAAAGGTGAAGCAAAGATGTGTATGGGATTCCATTTTTATCACATGTATAATCCTCCATTATCTAGGGAATGGAGTGAAATGGGGCAGGGTGAGAACATCCCAAAGCATACTCTCTTGTATAGTGTAATGTTCCGAAGTTGGCAAACTCTCAATCTCCTTGTCAATTCCAGGAATGGCTACGCATTTGGTTTCAATGGTTGAATGTTGTGCATGCATTACCAGAATGGTACCACCAACAGTCGTACGGTAGGGGTGTTCGAATTGCCAAGCCGTGCATGTGTACTAAGCCCTGTATGGTCAATGCTCATGGACAACCTGCCTTTTGTCCATGTAGGGTGTTTGATGTGGTTAGACAGCTCACGTTCGGTCGGCAAGTGTTCTATGCGCGGTGAATGTCGGGTCCCACAACAGTTCGTTGACTTGATTCCTTCCCCTCAACGTCGTACGGTGTAATGTAGAGGGTGTACGACGTACGGTAATGAACCGGTCTGTACGGTAATGAACCGGTCTGTACGAAAGAGAGATGGGTTGCAGATGGCATACGGTATCTAGACTTGGCCGTATGGTGAGGGTGTTGAAGGTGAGGCTGCGCAGGGTATATGGTGGTATGGAGTGGGTTCAACCTTTAAGCCTTTCCCTTATAGATCAAATATCAAGTGGTGGTGCTAGTTTTCAAAGTGCAAGAGAGGGAGGCTCAAAACGATGGCCAAGGGTATATAGCCCCATAGCAGATCAGAATCCGACATGCTCTTAGGCTCAGCCAAGGGTCTGAAATTTTTTTAAGTCTTTGATCTTTAGCACTCAAACTTGCATCCACCAAGACCTTCTGATTTGTATTTTGATCATCATTAGTAACTTGTTTTCTGAATTCCTTCACTTGCACTCCAAAACTTGAGGGTTTCAATTTGGTGTCTTTAATTTCAACTCAAGCTTATTCCTCCACTTGCAACTCGAACTTACCTTCTTCTTTGTTCAGATCTTCATTCTCTTTGCACCATACTTATTTCTTTTTGAAGATGAAAACTTAAACTTTCTTCAAGCTCTATGTTAATCTTTGACTAAGGTTCACCATGGAGGATCTAAGTGTTGGCTGCCTTGGTTCATTTCTATCACATGGCCTTGATTCCCAAATGGACAAGAGACTTGCATCTAACTGCCTGTTCCAACCTAGCCTAAGGACTTGAAGGCTTTGAAGTTGCCACTACTAAGGCTACCAGAGACAACTATCCTACTGCCAAGCGAAAAAAGGGGGTCCCACATTTGCAATGGGGCGATGGTGTGAAAAGGTCACAACAGGTCCCCAATGCGATTCGTCTATCTGAAATAGGTATAATTCCTATTGAAACCATTGTCGTGATGCACCTTTTAAGAGATTTGAAAACAATTGAGCTAATGGAGGCAAATTGTTGGCCCAGTGTTGTCTACAAATATGTCTTGAGAAAAAGAAAGAAGTCATGGATGAAGAAAAACTGAAGGTGGATGAGCAAATGAAACATTCACTTTAGTGCTTGCCCTAAAAACGATAAAGAAATAAAGAAATGTTTTGTACATAAGTTTCACAAGTTTATGTTGGAAAAGGTGCTATGGAGAAAGAAGAAATATTATCTTGATGAAGGCCTATTTGAAGGCCAATGTCCCTTGGAGAGAAAAGTTTTTTGTAGCTAGTTTAAGACTAACTTGCATTGTCTTTGGTGTGATACAAGTAGATGGAAAAGGCCAAAAGTGGTATAGGAAGAGTGGATTTGTGTCTTTTGCACAATTGGGACAGTGGAATTAGAAGATAACTTTATTTTGGAATGCATAGCTTACAATGACATATGAGTCAAGTATACAAGTAATTTAGTAGCAACTTTGTTTCAAGATCTATTCAACATTGAGATGGTTGAGACTTGAGAGAATGGGGGAGTTCATTATCAAATTGAGTAGTAGAAGATCAACACTTCAACAAGCAAGAATTGTAAGGTTTGTTGTCCTATAGAATGGGCTCATGAATTTGAAAAAATATTCTATTCTATTCTATATTTTCATTCTTATTTCAGTTTATCATTTTCTCACTACCCTATGCTACAACTAGATTTGAGGCTCATGTAGCTATATTTGGGTTTGTTTTGAACTGGATTCGGTGTTTGATTCAGTGTGGTAGATAGCCTCTAATAGTGTATATTTATATATTATGATACTATATTTAATATTTATAATATTCTGATATAATGGTTATGTATTTACATTACAATATCATATTAATATCTATTATATAATATGTAATAGTTATATATTATATTATTATTTTTTTGTTTGGTAGCATAGTAACGAGAATCGCCACTGAATCGCCGGAATCGCCAGTTCAGCGATTTAGTTCACCCTCCCCGTTTTTTTTGGTGCCGGTGAATCAGATTGGTGGTTTTTTGGCATGAATCGCCTGAATCCGATTCAGGCGATTCATCAAAAGATCGCCCGAATCGCCATGCGTGGATTGGCATGAATTGGCCATTAAGAAAATTCAAATAAAAGATGTCTCTTATGTATGAAACTAATATAGAAGATAAGATATGTATGAAAATAAATGTTCATGGCGAGGTGCGATTTGGAAAGATATGTCTCTTAACGACCAATGGATGCAACTGTCCAGTACTGATAGACATACGTTTCATGGATCTTCATCTTACATATGTTTATGATTTGATGTCTTATGGAGCTGAAAAATGACTCTCAATGCCTTTATAAAATAATTAAAGTCGGTTGAGCTTTCGGGGGCGCTGCCCCTCGACTCCGCCTTGTACTGTGACAGGGAGTGCACAAGGGGTGCTGCCCCTAGACCCCATCTTGGGGGCTTTGCCCCCAAACCTACATTTAATAATTTGGGGTGGAAACTGCGTCGATAAAAGTGGGGAAAAACTAACCTTCGAGTCTTATTAGGCTCCATATAGAAGATGATGCTGATGAAGAAGAAGAATATCAATAAATTATCAATCCATTAGTTGAACTTCAAACAATGATACTTGAACTGATGTTATGATTTAATTTTAATGTTTTGATTCTTGAATCTTTGATGTTGAATTTGCACTTGAAGTATATGATGGTATGATCATGATTCATGATGCTATGATTACAAGTGTTTTTGTTGTTTAAATGTTTTTATGCTACTATGTCACATTCTAATCTTAACTCATGCTTCTAGGCTGCATAAATATGTAACGTATGTGATGGATATATCATTTATGTTCCTTGTTTATATATGTTAGCTTCTATTTGATGATGTTATACTGTGTTTAAGTTATATTCAATAAAGGGTGCATGAAATAAGTTTTAAATTGTTAAAATCTCTAAATTTTAAGGGTTATTTAAATTTGCCGATTCATGGGCGATTCGATTCCGATTCATGGGCGATTCGCGATTCGATTCGGCCTTGCCGATTCTGAGACGATTCCAATTCTCGTTACTTTGGTTGGTAGTTATATATTACATTAATTTTATTATTATATTATATACTATTTTTATTTCATTTTTCCTCGGTAATAGATATTTTTATTAGCTTAAAAGAGGAAATACATTTCAAGTATGATCATATAAATACAAAAAGAGAGAAGAGCCTGTCAGCTCGATAATGTTTGCATGGATATGATCCTTGGTGGACACAACATCACCACACCTAGCAAAAAGATGGACTATATGTTTAAACCTAACCCTAACTGCATTCAGTCAAAGAAAATATGAATAACCTTCTCGCCAACATTTGGAGCCAAAAAGGGCAAACCAAAACAAGAGTGGAGAGATCTACATCAAATACTGCCTCAATCTACTCAATACATTTCATGCCCATTAATTACAAAAAGACTGTAAACCATATTGATTCTTTCTAAATTCTTCTATTTCAACGGTCAATTCGCACCGAACGACGTCGTCGAGGGATGCCGAGATTCAGAGCAACAACACCACCAACGAATCTGGGGCGTGGTCGAGTACGAATAGCATACTTGATGCTCTCCCACCCAATGATCCTGTTTAATTTGTAATCCCCCTTGTTCACTCTCCGTGGCTAGCTAATGAAAGGAAGCAGACCAACCTCCATAGCCTCTTCATCATCAACAATTCGTTCGGAGTAGTCAAAACCTCTTCCCAACCACGCCCACTCCAGGAAGGACTCCATGCCGCCCAAGACATCTTCAGCAAACAAAGATTGCATAACATCTCTGATTTCGTTGTTTTCAACTCCCAGTTCTAAAGCCCATGCAAAAATCATTAATCTGATGTCGACATTGAGTCGACCTTGATGATAAGCATCCTAGAAAATGGGCCCAATTGTTTCAAACGCTACCTCCTCCAATTCCGCATTGGTCCATTTCAGCAGCTTGCGGAGGCACTTCACCTTAACTGGTCCAAAAACCCCTTCTGCTATTTCCATGCACCCGATTTCAGTGTAAATGTCGCCTCCATGGTGATTGCCTACCCTACATAGCGCAATTTATCAAAGACATTACAACAGTCATTGACAATTAAGAAATATCGCACAGTGGAAGTAGGAGTGCACATATGGCAATATATAGACACTTTCCATCCAGGATGATGTAGCTGCTATCTCTGTCAATCCTAAATGGTAGAGATACTGTTTCCTTTTAAATCTTAACACCAGATCTCTACCACTTGGAAGGCACAGATATATTTGTCAAAAACCATCATTAAATGTGCAAGTTTACTCAATCATGCCAAAGCATTTATGGTGAGGATATATTCTGTCAGCATTGTTCAGTAAAAGGAGTCTTTTGCGTCACTCACACACTCTAGCATTCTGAGCATTTAACTTAGGACGCCGCCAAAACTGACTACCACCCATATCCATTAATACTCTCTGACATCACCAAGGCATACCGAGCCTTAAAAAATTATCATTACTTACAAAGTAATTATGAGCTCGTAAGCGACGTCAATCAGAATAAAACCATGACAGATTAATATTTACCACCTTTTGCAAATTAATAACCCAATCTTGGGGGTTCAAAGTAAAATTAAACAAACTCCATGTCATCAGCAGATAAGCCACCAAAATATTCAAGAAAGGTTGTGCCCGTCTCCTCAAAATTTGCTGCCCACTTGGATAGTGTGTCAGCATCTATATTCCGTTCTCTTTTAATATGTGATACTTTATAGTCTTCGAATTGGTTAAGGAGCTTGTTTATCTTGCTAATCAAAGACTGTAGATGCCACGCCAAAATTTTCCTTTTAATAATTGTATAGATAATAACTAATGAATCTCCTTCCAGATGGAGTTTTCTGAACCCCAGTTTCAGAGACATTTTAACACCAAGGAGGGCAGCCTTAACTTCAGCCATATTTTTTGTACCTTCATCTAGCTTTTCAACACACATGGTTAAAGTATTTCCGTTCCAATCTTTTGCAATTGCACCCGCACCCGACACTCCCGGATTGCCTCTAGAGGCTCCATCGAAGTTCACCTTCACCCATCCTCTCTCTGGAGCCTTCCTTGTCAATATGTGCTTCTTTGAAGGATTTTTAGATTTGGTAGTCACATTCCCCAACGGTCTTATTTTAATGTCTGGCCAACAATTCTGAATATGTCTATCATTTTTGGAGAATGGGATGTTAATGGGCCTCCTACCTGTTGAGATGGTCATTAGTTCCTCAATCGCGTGATGAATTCTGAATTTCAATCTCTCCATGTTCTCTTGCTTCTCCAAGAAAATCCGCCTGTTGCGTTCTTTCCATGTTTTCCACATGACTCTGGACAGACAAACATCCCAAATCCCCTCCAAACGAGATTTACTCTGGGCTGAAGGCCAACTAAGAAGGAAATCTCGGATGTTGTTCTGAAGAGGGCCTTGCCATCCCAATTTATTCTGAACCATTTCCCAACACTGCGCTGCAAACTTGCATTGAATCAGTAGGTGATCTACATTCTCCTCATCCTCTTCACACATTACACATTTTGTTGGACCAATGAAACCCAATCTCTTTATTCTCTCTCCCATTAAAATTCTATGTCATGTCCCCACTCTAGTCTGACTAGCAGAGTCATGAGAGTTAGCCTATCAGGGAGTCTCGTAGGCTAACAGTGGTGTTTAGAGACTCAAGCAGGGCATACAGCATCCAGATACGGAGTTTCTGACAGTAGGAAAGCAGTTGAGAGCAGTTCCTTAATTATAGGAGGTGTTTCCTACTTTTTAGGAGGCGGAGATGGGTTACAATCCTTGGCCTCTACGAGATCTTGCTATGGTTTCAGTTTCTAGAGATCCGGAGACATTCCTATTTTTTAGGAGTATCCCTATTTTCTAGGGATGAGACTGTTAGCTACTTCGGACTATTCGGCATCAGTCACAGGAGGTGACGAGTTCAGTTTCACCTTGTGGAGGTGTTTTGACTTCCAATTGCTATTTGGGAAATATTTTAATTTATTTAAATATTCTCCTAAGTTA